>QJNX01000373.1:0-51027 GCA_004155925.1 Monosporascus sp. MG133
ATGCCCTGATGGCTTGACGGCTGCTTGACTTTACTTTCCTGCTTGACCGGTTGCGTCTCCGGAGCTGGAGCTTCGGGGCCATCGGGAGGACCGTCACCTACGGATGTGGATGTTTTGGCGATGTTTATAGATGTCTTCGGGGCGTTCTGAGTAGTGACGGGTGCTGTATCCATGTCCAGTGACCTGTTATTCCACAAGCCGTCCCGCGTGGTTCGACTTCGAGCTTCCCGCTCATTGTAGAGATCCTGGAGCTTCAAGATGATGGTCTGTCCATCCACGAGCAATTGCTTTGGCCCGGCCTGAGACTTCAGTGCCTGGTTGAATATGCTTTGGCTGACTGTCTTGACGTCCCGTGCGCTCGCCCAACTGGCTTGTTTCATGAGGGCGGAGAATAAGTCAGTGACTTGCTTAGTGAAGGAAGATGTAGGTGATTCCAGAACGGTCAAGTCGAACGAAACGCCTTTGCGATGGAGCTGAGCCTTTTGCCGAGAGAGGAGATCTTTCAACAGCGTCATGCACTCTTGAGCCTTCAGGCTATGGAAGTTGACGACTTCTGGGAAGCGCGACGTGAGACCCTCGTTGACGGACATCAGATGGTTTATATCGGACTCGTATCCGGCAAGAATGATGATAAGCTTCTTGTGGAACTTATCCTTGGTGACGGAGTCGACCAACTCGTTCACGGCATCATTTGCAAAGGGTCCATCCGCAAGCCGGTAGGCCTCATCGATGAACAGTACCTTCCCGAGAGCTTTGTCTAGCAGCTGCTGCACTTTAGGTCCCGTCTGACCGACGTATTGACCAATCAGGTCGGTCGCAGAGCACTCAACAACTTCCGCCGTCGCCAGAAATCCCATGTCATAGAACACCTTGCCCATCTTCTTCGCGGTGGTAGTCTTTCCGGTGCCCGGGGGGCCACGGAATAAGAAGTTGAAAGGGATATTCTCCTTGGGATCCATGTCGAGAGACTTCATCTTGCGCACGGTGTCCTGGTAGCCGAGAAGCAGGTTGACGATGTCCTCGGACCCGACAGTGCCTTCGAAGAGCTTCCGGATGTCCGTCTCGGATCCCTGGGCGCGGTCAAAATTCTCGTCCAAGTCGATGGCCTCAAGTGTGTCGGCCAGTCTTGCTTCCCCGCGGGAGAATCTGCTCTGGTGTTTGGCCTTCGCGTCGTTCAAGATGATATCAATCTCGCCGGCATTGCCAAAGTTTGGCCGATTGCGCGCGCGATCTAGCATCTCCATAGCCACGTCCTTCGCCTGGCCGGTAGCTTTGAAACCCTGCTGGTCGAGCTTCAGGTTCAGGATCTGGCGCAGCTCATCACCATCGAAGTCTTCGAACTCAAATGCCGAGGAAATGGGAAACCGCCTGCTTAGGCCTGGGTTGACATTTTGGAACATTGTCTCCATCTGGTCTTTGTAGCCCAAGAGTAGGACACAGCGATCATCACCAGGCACGCTCTGTACCTCGGCTACTATGGTGTCAATGACAGATGTCTTGTACGGATCGCTTGAGGAGCCCTGATGACCTCCGCCTCCATACAGACCATAAGCCTCGTCAATCACAAGGACCTTGCCTTCACTTGCGGCTAGTATCCCCTTGGTCTGTTGTTCGGATTGACCAAGGACTGAGCCCACAAAGTCTGAGGGGTTCTTGATCACCACTAGAGAACATCAGCCTTGTTTTAAATCTTACTCATACGTTGGGTTCGCATCATAGAGCAGGTGAACTTACCTTCGCCTTTGGAGAGTAATCCAAGATCGACCAGGATCTGGCCGTACAGTTTAGCCACCGTCGTTTTTCCAGTCCCGGGATTCCCCAGGAAGACCTTGTTCAATGAATACTCAATTGGCGCCTGCTCGTCGAGTTCGCGTTGGTAGTTCTGCTCGACACTAGAAAGAAGCGCCTTTACGGCTTGCTTCACTGACTTAAGGCCGATAAGCTTCTGCAACTTGGTCCAACCCTCAGACTTGGCCAGGGCCTCTGACGGCTCTGGTCCGATGAGGTCCTCCTTGGTCAACAAAAAATCATCAGGCTTACGCCCTGCTCGACGCTCGCGGTTCAGCCTTGCCGCTTGGCGCTGTGTGATCTTTGCCAGCGTGTTCTCGATGGTTCTCGCATTCCCGAACCCTTCTCTTCCACGACCACGGCCGACCCTCCGCGAAACGATGCGACAGAACAGGCCTTCCAATCCATCTTCGCATTTCATGCGCCCCTTGTACTGCTTCGTGATCTTGAGACCCAGGATCTGCAGCAGTTCTTCATCCTTGTAGTCGGCGAATTTCATCTCAATAGGGAACCGACTGGGCAGCCCCGGATTGTGAGCGAAGAAGCTCTCCATCTGCTTGTTGTAGCCCGCCAAGACGAAGACGATCTTGCCTGTGAGATTTTCGACCTCCGGGAGCAGGTAGTCAAGGACGGCGGCACCACCGTAACTGTTTCCGGACGTCAGTTGATACGCCTCATCGATGAATATGACGCCGCCGCCGTCGTTGAGGACACCATCGATGAGCTTCTGGCATCCGTTTACGCCCTGGTTTGCCAGTTTAGCGCCAGTTGTTTCTTCGAAACGCGAGCCGGGTATCACTCCGACAGAGGTAAGAAACTTGGCATATATGCGAGCCACAGTCGTTTTCCCTAGAAGAATATTGGTAAACTTAGGTGTCGGTAAGGAGGATATCAAACATAGCACTCACCTGTCCCTGGATTGCCTAGCAGTGAACAACTGAACCTTTCAGAACCAAGGGGGACAGCCTGACGCAGCTTCGTGTCGACCTTGGTTTGGACTTCGAGGAAAGAGTGCTTGACTTCTTCGAGGCCGATCATGTCCATTAGTTCATCCAAGGCGTCGTTTCGGGCCCCTTCGAACTCCTTGTAGTGTTCCCATTCTGCTTGAGCTCCGCTCAGACGCTTGGGCGTCTTACGAGTCTTCTTGGGTGGATCTTGACTCGCGCTTGCTTGCGCCTTTTTAATCTGCGACAGTTTGGAAGTGGTTTCCTTCAGCGCCTGGAGGTCTCTCTGCTGCTGAGCGAGTGTTTTCTTCTGCTCGTCCGCTTCAGTCATGTACTTCATGATGCGGCGCTGATGTTCCACCTCGTCTTGTAGCTGCTTCAGCTGTAACTGGTATGCTTCTTGTCGTTTCAAGCGCTCTTTCTCGAGCTCTAGGTCCCTTTTAGCCCTTCTCTCCAACTCCTTCTGCTCCTCGATGCACTTGCGACAGGCCTCGTCCTTCTTATGACAGACGACTTTGTACTTGTGCTGCCTGTCGCATACCTTGTCGACGATGGTAGTACATTCCGTCTGGGAATGATCAGCGACTCGGTGGCATCGACGTTTGCATCTATGCAGGCCACATTTGAGCATCGCGCCGCTAGAGAAAAATTAGCTCCATCTCCCATATTCTAGAGGTCGGGGACATACCAAGGCTCTGCACAACCTCCATCAGGGCAGATACTATCAAAATCTAGTGGCGTCTTAAGAAGGCCAGTCTTCTTTGGATGCCGTTCGCATCGGACGGGAATGCCATCGTAGAGGTGATTGCGCTCTTTCAACATCTCGAAGAACTTAACCCAAGTAGTCTTGCCTTTGCTACTCATGAACGTGTCCATATTTCCAATCATGATGAGACAGTTTCTCGCACGCGTGATAAGCACGTTCAACCGCTCTGCTGCTCCCATGAAGCCAATCTCGCCTCTTTTGTTGCCCCTCGTAAGGGACGCAATAACGATATCGCTCTCTTCGCCTTGATAGTTGTCTATAAAGGGTATTAGTAGATACCTCAGGCCTGATCAGCGATGGAGAGCCTCACCAATGGTAGATATACGCAGCGGTCTCTTGCCCACCTTGGATGCCGCTTGCGTCATCAAACCTGCCTGGATGAGGGCCGAGGCGTCGAGGTCGTTGAGAATCGGATCGTTCTCCTGCTCAAGTTTCTGCCGAAGTAGACGAAGCTGACCCAGATAAGGGGTCAAAACCACCATCTTATCTGTCCCATAACCTTGCTGGGCAAGGTACCTGACCAGCCTCAACACCATCATCGACTCGAACTCATTCTGCTTGCTAGCTTTGATGCCGACGTCACGTCTGTCGGCAATAGACGGTAGTTCAGTTTCAGGATGCTCATGGTTCATAAAGATCACTCGGTCTCGCAAGCCATCAATCATCGGACGGCCAGCAGTCCTGTGACCGTCTTCAAGATCCGGGTACGTGAGTGCCCGGGGAATCCTCGAGATCTCAGGATCCATCCGGTGCTGCTTCCGCAGCGTTGTGTGCCTGAAGCCTTGTCGTATCAGCCGCTCGAACAGTGACATGTTGAGATCGTAACCATCGCCTTTCTCCACGGTGAGAGCGTAGTTGTTCACCTTGGGACGAAGTTGCTTGTGGTCCCCTATTAGTATAAGCTGCTTCACCGACGGTGACATGGCCGTAAGTACGTGGCTTTCCAATATCTCACCAGCCTCCTCCACGAGGATGACGTCAGGGCTCGCAGCGCGGATGAGCTTTTGCTGCATGGCAGCCGCTGTCGTCGTACATCCAATGATTCTCTTGGAACGAAGAAACTCAACTTTGCCCGTGTTATTGAGGTCATCGATGCGCTGTTGATTGAGGTCGAATGTCTTAGTGAGCTCCTCGACGTCTTCGACTTTCTCCTGGATCAAAGCCTCCACCCACTTGGTGAGGTACTCCTTTCGTAAAGCGGGCTCCATATCCCATACCATCTCGAGCTCTTTTTTAACGTGTTCGGTGAAGATACCAGGGTCTCCACCTTGCTTCCAGCGCTCGAACAAGTAGTCTTCCCTGGCTTCCTTTCCCTTCTTCCCGACACGCTTCCACTTCTTATCTTCGGCGGGCAAGGCAAAGGCTTCATAGAAGTGACGATCATCCTGTGAGAATTCGAGATGCTCGCGGATGCTCTGGAAAGAAGGTGTGAAGTCGAAGTATTCTTGGAAGGCGGAACGTAACTCTTCACGGAGCTCCGCTTGTTCTTCTTTTATTTTGGCAATCTGTGCCATGGATCCAGATCCGAGCTTGCCATTGAAATACCGCGGCATCAATAAAGAGGCAGTCCGGTCTGTATACTTGGACCCCAGTCTGATCATGGTGCCTTGAGGGATGCCAGCATCCATCAATTCTTCCAAGAACTGATCTAGCGCATGGTTGGTGTATGCGATTACCATGATTCTCTGCTGGGAATTGGAGTACAGACACTCGACAATATGAGCTCCGGTGAAGGACTTTCCGGTGCCTAACCCAATATCAGTTAACAGCAACTGGCTTTTATGCATACAAAAAACTTACCCGGTGGCCCCTGGATGACACTTAATCGATGTTCGAGTGCACCCAGCAGAGATTCGAGTTGGGAAGAGTCCATTCTCACATTTGTTCCCACGAGGCGGGCTCCTCCGGCAGTCATTGGAGCCGAACGAAGCTGGGACACAAGAGACTGTAGACCACTAGGTAGCTCCAGCTTGTTCGAATTCTCGTAAGCCTCGGATGACTCTTCGACATTCAGGAGTACATCTTGCAGTGGAAGGTCGTTCATAGTCTTCAGTTCGTTTAAAACGGGTTCGTAGGCGAAAACAGGGGTATCCACAAGCATGAAGTTGATGGTGTCAGGAGACTTGAGCGCCAGCAAAGCCTTTCCCAGGGTCCTACTGTCTGTGAATTGGAGGCAAACAGTAGGGGGGTCCTTGCAGAGCAGGTCCTCGTTCCTGTTGACGAATGCGAACCCAAAAACCTTACCACACTGGAAGAGAGCACCGAAGGCTTGGTGCTTCAGGTAGTTTTTGTTGTCCGCGAGAAACTTACGGCGTCTAGCTTCAGGCAACTTCCGCAATTCCTCCAGACCCTTCTGGCATATGACAGCAAGTGAAGATTTCTTCCCGCGCTTTTCGTCACCCAAGCCCATACTGACAGGGAGAATGGAGTGTAGGACCAGAGCGGAACGTCTTCCTCTCTTTCTCCCGAGCGAGACCTGTAGGTCTTCTCGGAGCTCTCCATTCATGTCCTCTCTAAGTAGGCGATACTGGTTGTCCAGGTGGACTGCTGCGCGCTCGGCAGGTGGGACCTCGAAAACTTCATTAGCCCTCCTGTAGAAGGGCCTCTCAGTGGCTAAGAATTCGTCCGTAGTGGGATATGTGGCGATCTGTCGAAAGTCCGCGAAGTCATTATCATGTCGTCCACCCGGGGAATAGGACATATTGATCGGCAGCGACGCAGTCTTCAGCTGGAGCACTTTCTCAATCTTGTATGCCAGATCGCGGGTTGCGTGGACGGACGACTTGGAGAGCCCCCCATTCTGAATGACCTTCTGAGCATCAGAGAGTATGTCGAATTCCAGATCAGAACGCGTTGTAAGGAGTTCGTATAGGAGCCAAGCAAAAGGCGTCAGGTACTGCTCTTCGATTTGATGATCCAAGAAGCCCTTGACAAGAGCATTCCAGACTGTTGGGGGATTGACGATGACCTCCAAAATGTTCCCCAACATCTGACCTTCTGCCAAGGCCTTGACCTCATCCGTCGACAGCAGAAGGAGCAAGCCCAGTGTGTATGATTGGAGGAAGGGAGGTGACAGGTCGGCCCTGACGCTATATCGGATAGCTTCTAAGCCGTTCGCACTGGCCGCTAGCTTCTCCACGCAGACACTTGGTGTCTCATGGGCCTGGATGGCCTCGATGAAAAGCTTCGCCTCACCGGAATTGGTGATCTTGCGCTTTCCGCCGAGCACATCTCTGAAGATCTTCCGAAGCCTTCCTGCACGGCTATCGGCATCCGTTATCAGCGTCATGATGAGGCTAACCGCACAGCGTGAATCGTCCTCACTTCAATGAAACACAAGAAGGACGATGTTTAGGAATGCGCAGCTGCCACAAGTGCAATAAATGGTAGAGAACTTCACAGTTTACTTCGAATCAAACAACGATATAGGAATCTCCCGGAATTCCTGTTGATATGAGTATAGCAGCATATTGGCGACTCCGCAGTGGACGGCCTCCCGCATTTGACCCAACGCCACAAACACCTCTAATTGGTTGGGTCTCTGCATATCCATTAACATCGAGCAGGAGGAGGGGCTGACGAGTGCCAACGCATTTGCGTAAAGGCGGAGGCCTTGATTCATGTCTTAGAGTTTGAGGGAGTTATTGGTCTGTCACGTATCAATCTGCCTCGCCACCGGGAGGTAGGCCGCGGAAGCTGTAACCTCCCAAGCAGGCAGAAAGGTTGCGTTGGCAGTGGCATTGCTCAACCAACGCTTCCACCGCGACTTTCACTCAGTCCTAGGCAGACACTGAGTATTGTTAGCCCCTTATCAAGGCCATTTCTATTTAATGCCCAAGGCAGTCACTTGGCATATTGTCTATTGTTTCGGGCTGTCTAGCCGATTCGACGCAAGATGTATGACTGGCGTCGCAAGAACCGTTCGTATCAGAAAGCGGGCACAAACTGGAAGAAGCCAGTGCAGCCCTCCACTACACCTGCGCCTCCATTTGGTAACTTAATCGAAGAGCTAAGAGCGGATTACCTGAGCGCAACAGCGGTGTCCTATGAAGACAATGCTGCGATTTCCGAATTCTCCGTCGTTACCTCGTACAGTTGGCTTGATAGCCGCGAATCAACGATTCTCGTCCCCGGTAAGATGATGTCATAATATCAGGTCTTTGAGCTCTGTTGACAACGGTACAGGCCGGCCGCCTCGATGGACTCCGCTTCAGAAGCCTCACCGTTTGCCCGAGGACAGCGGGGAGTACTTCAGAGACCAGAACGCGGCTCGATACCCGAGACACCCCATGGAGCCGGCCATACTTGCCGGTCTCGATGCGTCACCCGAACTCGGTCGGCAGCAGAAGGTCGATGTCGTCGCGTGCAGCAGCACTCTTGGCAACCTCCTACGCTTCGTGAGGGGACAGGATAAGTCCTTTCGGATGGTAGTAGAGATGGTCGAGGGAACCGTGTTCTTCATTCGGCGTGAGAACTCCCCGACCGAGCTGATACCCGACGTCCGTGGCTTCGGCCATACGTTCCCTGAACACTATACTACTTGGGACCCGGACGTTAAGGGGTCCACGTGCCATCAGCGCTTGCTCCGATATAGCTTTGGTGGCCTTCAATTCCTCGTTAGATTTGGAGCGGATGGCTATATGGAGGATACTGATCGCGCGTCCACGAAGTCAAGCGCTCCCACAAGAGGCAAGGCTCCCGTTTTAGTTTCTGAGCTTGCAGCCTCGCTTGATGACGCCGAAATATCCCGAAAGGTCTCGGCGTCTAAGGCGGGAGTGACAATCCAGGCGGGCGGAAGTCTAGTCGACCAAAGTCGCATCTTCGATCTCAAGACGCGAAGCTTCAGGAAGAAAGACCAAGACACTATTGGCGAGGAGCTTCCGCGATTGTGGGTGGCTCAGATACCGAAGTTCGTTCTCGCGTATCACGCAGATGGCGTCTTCAACGACATTCACGTCCTCGATGTTCACGAGCATGTGCAGGAGTGGGAAAGGGAAAACAAGGCAGTGCTTTCTAAGCTTGCCGCGCTGATACACCGTATCACGTCGTTGCTGGCTGCCGGTTCATCTCAAAAACTCGAACTGTACCACAAAGGCACGGGTGTGCTGGAAGTTCGCAAGGCTTTGCCGGACGTAGCTGATGCATTATCGCCGGAAGTGAAAGCTAAGTGGACTGCAAGGATTGAAGATACCGACGAGGGATTGGGGGGACTAGGCGATGATGATCTCACCCAGTGGAATGACGAGCCTGAAGATGACTATACAGCGTGCTCTCGCTCATGCGGTTATTGCGGTCGATGTATCTACTCGTGATATCGCTTGGCTTAACCTTGAGGTTTTTTGCCTTATTTACCTGGTCATATCGGCAATATAGTAGCTTGAAAGAGTCACTTATGCGCAGAGCCTGTTGAGGTTTTCAACTATTCGCTTGATAATGCTTTCGAGTCCTGGAGTTGCAACCAGCTGATACTGATCGAGAAACGGGATCATCCAGTTTCATCCAAGAAATGACTGTATACTGATGTTGTTGTACTTCTGCAATTGGGGGTTGGAGTAGTATTGTAGGAAGGTTTAGGCTACATACGTAGCTGCAAACAGTGTGGGTTAAGGCCTACACAGGTACCGCTAACATACGCGCTCCCTGTTAACAAATTCCTTAAACCACACCATATCCTGACAGCTGACTCGGCGGTTTCCAGATGTGAAGAGGGAATATATCATGACTGAATATGTAATTCACCACCTTTTCCATTGAATGAATGTATGTATATTGTATCGAGAAGCAACAAAATCAGTTCTTGGATACTGGAACCATGCTAGTTCTGAGAGAAGCTCCGTGCCTCACATGAGTACTGAAAAAAATACGACTATAAGCAAATATGGGCTGGACTCTTCCTGGACTAGCCTGTCACTGATGCAAAATAGGTAATTTACCACGTCTCATTGAAATCGGAGTCTAAGTATGACCAGCAATAGCCTTGGGCTCATACAACTCTTCGAGATACTTCTCCTCCTCCTCCGTGAGGGTCTTTCCCCTAGCCTCGATGGCCTCTTCGATTCTGGCAACACTAGAGAATCCGATAATTGGACTCGCCACCCGCTTGTTGATCCAAGCTAGTGCGACGTGGCTCATTTTCCAGCCCCTCTTCTCGGCAATCTCCTGCATACGCTTGATAATGGTAAGGTCAGGCTCAACCGTTCCATGGGCGCCCTTCGACGTCTCCTTTTCTTCCTTGCTGCGCTGGGTGCTGCCGAAGTCCTGGGGCGGCCTAGCCAGGTGGCCGCGGCAGAGGGGGGCCCAGGGAATGAGTCCAACGCCCGTATCGTTGCAGAAGCGGTTCATCTCCCGCTCCTCTTCACGATAGAGCAGATTGTAGTGGTTCTGCATCGAGACGAACTTAGTCCAGCCGTTCTTCTCCGCGACAAACTGCATTCGCGCAAAGTTGACAGCCCACATGGAGCTTGCGCCGATGTAGCGGACCTTGCCTTGCTGGACAAGGTCATGGAGCGCCTTCATCGTTTCCTCGATCGGGGTGTCGTAATCGAACCGGTGGATCTGCAGCAGATCGATATAATCCGTGTCGAGCCGCTTCAGCGACGCGTTAACCATGTTGAAGATAGCAGTCCGGGACAAGCCGTAATGGTTCACGTAGTCCTTGGACTGCGATACGGCGTCGCGATATATGAAATGGCGCACATCGGGTGTCTCGCCGACACCCCAGAAGCACTTAGTCATGATCACGACTTTCTCTCTCGGGATATTGTACTTCTTGAGCGCCTTGCCGACGATGATCTCGCTGGCGCCCTGCGAATATGTGTTGGCTGTATCCCAGGTGTTCAGTCCTCTGTCGTAGGCAGCCTTGAGGAGCGGAAGTGCCTATAGTAGGGAAAGTAAGCTTCAACAGAACATTAACATATACTACTCATTCGTGACTTACTTCCTCTTCGTCCACAGCCCATGATTGCGCCTTTGAGTCGCCAAAGCTCATGCAACCAAAGATGGGCACCGAGATCCTGAGGCCACTCTTGCCAAGCTGCCTGTACTCACACTTGGAGTTCTCGAGAGACTCCTTAAGAGACGGAGGGAGATTTGTAGTCATCTTCAAGTTCTTTCAGTTACGATCTCTACGGAAACTCTATCTGATCGATGTTAACAAGCAATGGAAGCTATCTTAAAAGCTGTGCAATAGTGAATCCTGCGCGTCTACTTATGGTGAGATTGGTGGCCTCCCCGCAAGCAATACTTATTAAGCCAATTCGTTATCAAGCGGGGGTTGACTGGACGGCTTGTAAGTAGCTTTCCGCACGCCGTCTTCCATTGGTTACTATGTAGCTTCATCCAATGAATACTTACTTGCAATATCGACATAAGACGTCGCATAATACAACATTCCCACCAATCATTGAAGGGCGATGCTTTTTATAACGAAGCCCAAACCTTTGCCTGAAGTTTGAATTGGGGCCAGAGTAGCGATCGATCGTTGCAGCCGGGACAAACGTATTTCCAGGCCGCACTGGCACAGCAGGCTACACTTCGTGTGTTCGTCAACCCCACTAATGCCATAGCAATCATCCTCGAACGCACCTACATGTAGGTGCATTCCTACCCAAGGTATTATCATTACTACCACAACTACACCATCGAAGTTTTGCTCACTTGATGCAGACAGAAGAGGCCCGGCATAGTCCCCACGCTGTTAGCCAGCACCGGGAATTTCAATATCCGATTCTGCGATCAAGCAAAACCTGTTTCGGATTCCGGGCTCCTTCAGGCCCAGGTTCCCCGCCGATCATGTCTCTTCTCGCTCTTCCACACGAGCTTCTGCTCCAGATATTGGGTCACTTGAATGGCTCGCAAGATAAAGAGACACTTCTGTCTGTGGCGTCTACATGCAAGACGCTCCAGGGCATGGCTGAGTCTTGCCTCTATTCCTCTGCTGTCTTCACCACACGATCATCTTTCAACCGCTTCCTACAGGTTACCTTGCCTGACACAACGCGAAGCGAATATCTACACGATCTGGAGGTATTATTTTCTACCCACAGATATGGTTATGGCGGGCCGATTGTGTCGCCAAAACTTGGCCCGTTTCGAAACTTGAGAACCTTCGTTTCAGAGAGCCATGAGTGCCAGCCGTGGTCGCAAAAAGGCAGCCATCAATGGAAGAATGACATGGACTCCTATATGGATGCTTTCCAGCAGGCCTCACTTCGCAACCGAGCGCCCGACGCTGAAAAGCCTCTTCAGAAACTAGAAACCCGTGAGACTACATCCTTCCCTTAGGCTGAGAGATACTGACCGCAAGGTGCCGCAGTGACCTTGCATTGGTCTGGGGTGCATAGTCGGTATTGGGACATATCGCCCGCCTGTCCCATTTTCTTTCTTCCACAGCTTCAGTCGCTAGAGATTTCATGCGCCAAGATTGGTCAGCCTGCATCGGGTTCTCTTGGTCGGTGGGATGAGGCGATCTTAGATGAGTTCAAACATAAAACGAAGCTCAGATCTCTCATCCTCACCGAGTGCACCACCTCTGTTGAAGCCCTTGAAGCTATTTTATCGTTGCCGGCCGCACTCCAGCGCCTCGCTCTGTGTGAGACATCTCACCACGCAGTCGATCTTCACACAGACCTTTTCGCAACAGCCAACGGCGACTCATTCAACCGCGCTATCGCGCAGCAAAGCGAAAGCCTTGAATTCCTTCAGGTCTGGGCATGTTCGAGATCTTGGAAATTTTCAACCAGCCTCGCTACGCCTCTTAGGCTTTCGCTTGGGGACTTTCGAGTCCTTTCTCATCTCCGAATAGGTCCGTTCAAGAGCGTGCGGGACGTTGGACAGCGCTACGAGGCGTGCATTTTGAATCTGCCGGTTCCGCCAGCTCTGACGTCTCTACATCTTGACGACGTCCATCTTCATTTGTTGACGAGGGGTACCACCGACACCATGCTCTCCGAATTGCTCGTAAGCGAGCTCATGGCGAAAGCTGCAGATCGTGGTGTTCCGTTTCAGCTTGATGTTGCGCTTGCGCACATAACGCCGTATTTACGACGGCTTCGAGGAATCCGGGACCAGCGGCCGATAGTGCGCGAGCTCGTTGAGAGATTTGCGAAGGCATTCCACGACCGCCAACCGTGTCAGCCCCAACCAGAGCAAACCCCTCAGGCTGCTGATGGAGCACTATGCCGCCTACGCGTTCTGACAAGTAAACGGGTACCTTTCAAACCGCCATACTTACAAACAGAGAAACGTCCCCGCTTCGTGGCGCGGTACGACTCGTGGCATCCGCAACGCTTTGTCCCCGAGGCTCATCTGCCTTCTGTGGACTATAGCGACAGCGATATCAGTAGCGAGGATGAGGATGTAGCGGTGGCTTTTAGCACTGACTCCCCTGATGGTGTGATGAGCAACATCTCTAACTTTGCCGATTGATGGGTTAACGCACGGCTCGTACCACGGGGTCTGAGATGGCAGATGTAGCTCGACAGTATAAATGCGGCTTTGTGCGGCATATAAGGCCAGGTTGCTTTTAAAGAAACGATTGGCGATCTCAAGTGGTAAGTGGAGCAGCTTAATTATCTAACTTACAAACCCGTCCTCTTGTAGACATACCGGTCTAGCGGCGTAACTATCCTAATTATTCAGTGTCTTCTTGCTGCTGCCTCTACTTGAAGATCAGGTGATAGCTTCACGGATGTCATAACACCTTGCCGTAGGCGCAGTCTAATGGTTTTCAAGCTTAATCCCTAATGGAACTCATCTTGAGGTGTGTCGCTTCTTGTTTGTAAACAGCTGCTTAGAAGGTGTAGGCACTGGATTTATTACATGCATACGGCAGTGGCATGAGCTGCAAGATCAACACAAAGTCTTGGCCTACATGTACGAGCCCCTTTCTCGAATACTAGTCACCGCCGATAAGCCAACTCGATATTTCTTGGTTCAATTGCAATGGCATTCAGACGCCGCCGGCCCGTACAACAATGCAATGTCGTATTACTTACTAACCATATCGGGTCAGTCTGCACCGTTCCATTATTGCCACACAAATGTGTCAGGGCGCGCAAGCGGGGATATTGGGCGTCTCGCATTGGGATAGTCTGATGGGGACCGGGATCTTCGGTGTATGGTGCCCGCCTTTCTGCCTGAGGACTTGGCAATCTGGAGACCAAAAGCTTCTTTTTACGCCCCAGCGACTCCGGATTCGACTTTGCCCTTTTGCCCCGTCCAGTGCTCTCCCTCAGAATTTTTAACATCAGAGCCCGTCTTCGGTTTTCGGGATCTCAAATCCGCCTGTAACTCGCCTACGCTACGGAATTCGCATTGTCCCGGTCGGAATATACTCGCAGAGTTCTGTCCACTTGCCGACCTTAGTCCTCTTCCAGTTTCGGGCAGCACCAGCCACTTTTTTTTGCGGGCCTGGAGCGCGACTGACGGACCGCTCGGTGGTGGCTTGTAAACGACCTCTCGAGGCGCGTGGTGCTCACAAATGTCACCAGAAGCCGACATCAACCAGGTCCCTATCGAGGATCTGACCCCCGAGCAGGCTAGCCATATCATACACTCCCATCGCAAGGTGCGATACGGTATGCCGATTGATTCCTCTTTCAAGCTTATCTCTCCCCCTCCCCCCCGTGACACGTGAGCAAAGTCCATATCCTGTGCCTAGTGACCCCGATGAATGGCACGCCCTCATCCAGCTTCAGGGCACCACCCTCTAGTGAAACGGTTTGCTTATCACAACCTTGTAGGGACGGCTTGCTGGCCTTGTCGTCAAAGGAAAGTAAAGTGTGACAACAAGCAGCCCTGCGAGAATTGCGTCAAGAGGGAACATCCCCAGCTATGCTCTTATAAACCTAATCGCTCCAACTCATCAAAGCAAGCGGGCTTGTCGGCCGAGAGCAATCAGGGGAGGAAGAGAGCTCATTCTCCCGATGAAAGTCTCGACGGCGAACATGGAAGGGAACCACAGCCTAATGGGTGGCATCGCACCCTAGGTGAGGCCCAAAGCGCATACCAAGTTCCAGGTATCTTTCGGCTAATTGTAATACCTCAGAAGACTCCGAGCCTTTAGAGATGTCTCGCTATGTCGGACAAAATAGTATTCCGGCATTGCTGAGGGATCAACCCTCCCCTATAGAGACGAAAGACGGCGTGGATATTCGCCGTGACATGCGTCCCATCTTCGGGCTCGAGAACTCGGCCCCCTTTCCGCTCATGTCATCGAGACATCTCGAGCGCATGACGCATGATATCTTCTCGGAGCTCCCGTCAGATAGAGAGGTGATGAAGTGAGCATGGGCTGCCCAACCTAGTGCTGTGTGAGGGTAGAGGAAGATTCGGTACTAACGTAATTCGCGCTAGACTGTTCCGAGCCTACAAGGAGATAACGCATCCATTCTGGGGGTTCGTCCTGGATATTGATGACCTAGAGTCTCGTATCATGATCTATCTTGAGGAGCGAGCCAAAAAGGCAAGAGAGCATGAGAAGCCAGCTCGTCCCGTCTCGGCATCCTGGCTGGCTGTGCTCTTCGCCGTTCTGGCTGTCGGCTCACAGTATCATGACTCACCATATCACGTCCGGACACGGGACTCCCAGCGATATGTCCAAGTCTCTTTTCATTTCCTTAGACAAGGGAACTTCCTACTACGGTAAGCTTCAGCCCCGGATTGTATTGTACGTTTCAGCTTTGGCGGACTTACGAATTCTCCTATAGCCCCAATTTAGACTCCATCCAGGCTCTGCTCATCGTGGCCTTCGTCCTCCTGAACGACATGAAAGCAGAAGCTTCGTGGGCGTTAATTGGCATGACATGCCGCTTGGCGCAATCCCTCGGTCTTCACCGTACGAGAACCAACGATGAGACCACAACACCGGAGACATCCTTGAAGAACTTTGCGCGCCGCAAATTATGGTATCACACCTTATACCTTTCAAACTCTCTCAATAGGCTAATCTTTGAAAGGTGGACATGTCAATGGCACGATACATTAACCTCATTGTCATTTGACCGGTATGGGATCCGGAGTGTGCCTCTCTGCTGACTTGTGCTTACCCGTTACAGGCCTAACATGACGAATATTCAGTGTTGTCCAATTCCCACCTCCCCGAATGCAAGTGTGGAGGGGCTTTCGTATCTGGAAGCGATGTACCACCTTTGCGATTTCATTTCAAAACGACTTAACCCGGATGCTATCGCGGACTACACATATGAGGCTATTCTCGATAACTGCCGAGCTGTCGAGTCCCTCAGAGAGCGAGTGTACCCACAGATACGGAGCAAGGACGCCTGCAAGACCGTCGTCGATCGGCTGCAACATTTCGCGATTCGCCTGCACACTTCCTTCGTCGTCTCGGTCTGCTGCCGGCCGTCCCTGCGCCGGGACTGCACGCACCTGCACGCGTCCGAGAAACAAGCCCTCGCCGACAAGTGCAAGGACAACCTGACGGAGACGGTGCGCATGTTCCTGGCGATGCACCAGATATCCAACATTCCGACGCGCAGCTGGGCGTTCACGTACCACGGCCTGTCGTCGGCCGTGCTGCTGGGGATCCTCTGCGAGACGAAGCAGGACCTCGAGATCCGCGGCCTGCACGGGGACCTCATCGCCGCTCTGTCGGCCACGGCCGCTAAGGAGCGCAGCAGCCCGTCCCCGGACTACATCCGCAAGAGCGACCGCGACATCGAGCTCTCGGGCCCCCTCTCCCGCGCCCTCACCGCGCTGCGCAACATCTACGACTACGGCACCCTCCACGGCGTCGCGTCCGGCCTGCGCAGCGAGACTTCCGCCTCCGCCTCCGGCACCCGCACCCCCGTCGGAACAGGGCTGCTGCCGCAACAGAACTTCGCTGCCAACGCCGGCGTCCCGCCGCCGCCGCCACCGCCGCAGCAGCAGCAGCAGCAGTACCGCGGCCCGCAGTCGGGCTACGATAGGCACCAGGACGCCGCCCTCGCCATGGCGGAGCTGCAGAATGGGAACGGGCTCGCGGACTTCTCGTCATCGTCAACGTAGGTCCAGAAAAATGAAGACAAGCAAATCCGCTGGCATTATGTATGTAAGTGTACTGGATTGACGCAATACTGACGTCTTCCTTCTTCGACTATAGCCCGATCTCGTTCCAGAACTCGATGCAGCCGCAACAGGTCGGCATCCCGGACTTCGGTGCGGTTGATCCCGCGACGCTGGCGCCTATGGACCTGTATGATTCTATCTTCTGGGGTGAGTCTCGTTTGATGTCTTGGATGACATGTCGCTCTGTATGCGTCTGCACTTGTGGCGGAACTGACACGGAACCCCGCTTAGAATCCCCCGACCCATTTTACAACGTCGCAGATATGAACTTCGAATTCCTCCCACAGGGCCCTCCCGGACAGTCTCAGCAGCAGTTCTACTTATAGAACATCTCTCTCCCAATTCGAGAAGCATAGGTCACGGTCCTTTCGATCCTGTGTGCATAGCCTGGGCGAATACTTACAATTCTTCCTAGTCATTTCTGGTGTTTCAAGTCAGGCTGGGGCTAATTACGGAAAACTGTCTTATACTTAAGGTTGGAAGCTTTTCAAATCCCCTTTCCAGGTCGGAAATCGCGCTTTGCCCATAGTTATCGTGTATCGGTCCGTGGCGTATGCTTTCCAGCTTTTGTATGGTGTACGTAGTCAGTAGTCTAGTTTGTAATGAGATGTTAAGGGCACTGTTTATAGTATTTGTCTATTTTCATGTCGATTCCCTCCTCAGTATTTGCGTATTTCGCCGTTTTAAATGTCGGCGATGTCAGACCTCTTTAATTTTGATGGTACTGTATTAGTTACCCCTTTTGTGGAGACCGCACTCTCCTTGGAGGAGAACCAGTCCCGATTTATCGGCTGCCGGAGGAAACTACACAGCGCGGAGACAGACGTACAAGAGGACGGTTAAATGAAGTTACCATGTTCAATGACAAGTTAGACAGCAGACACACACGGTAGCTGACAAGTTCAGTAGCCTCTATCGCCCCAATGAGTAATTCGGCTCCGCGCCGGCTACCGATGACATATACGATGATGCACTCGACATTTCTGATAACTTTTTTCGCATTATTACGCAACTCCGGGCAGAGACGTGACCTAGTGGTTGTCTCAAGGTGCTTAGCTATTTTAACAGCTGCCCCCACGTCATCTCCGTCGGATGCCTTTCCGTATAAGTGTGGATTTAGATGCTTCGATAGCCTCAACTGTGCACATACAGTGACGACATTCTTTTGTTGCGACTGTGTTGAAGCTAGGAGATGTCGATTCCCGGTTCACAATTATTTCTAGTTGCAGTGGACGAGTATGGGGAGGAACCGGGGTAGGAGTCGTAATCTCCCCCCAGCCGAGTTCCTCACTTGTTTTTGAGGGCCTGTATGATCTCGTCGGCCCTTTTCTCGTTGTTCTTCATTATGTATATCATGTCGTCCAACCTCCGCTCGTGGTTTCTACTAGCGTTGGCGAGGTCGTCCACCGCCCGTTCATACTTAGCCCTGAGGGCGCCCAGTTCCTGTTCATGGTTAGCTTGCATGTTTCTTATAACCTCTTGGTACTCGTCCTCCATGCGAGCCATCGTATCCCGGAGGTTTGCGATCTCGGTCTGGGCATCCCCGCTGCTGTCTTCCTGTCGCTTTCTCTTCCGGGCGGGCAAGACAGCGGGAATGGAAGCATCCGAGTCGCTGTCCGATGACTCCGATGACTCCGACTCGTCGGAGGAAATAGGCATCAAGAACCCTCCAGTATGATACTGAGCGAGCACCTGTTCGGATTCGCTTCTTTTGTTCAATGCCGGTGGGCAGCACGGCAGGCCGTTTTGAAGACATTCTGAGCACTTCGCCGGCCATACTCTCTTGTCAGGGAGGCACTATAAAAGGCTTTAGCGACAGGAGCAAAGAGAGTCGACGTACGAGGAACGCACGGTTGTGTTGTTGTCACGACATGAGTCGCATTTCAGAACCTGGCGGGCGCCTCTAGACTCGGCTTGCCGAGGTGCCGATTTCTTGGAGCGCGCCATAAAAGCGCGAGCCTGCACGACGTCGATGATGCGGCACTCGTAACCCCGCCTGTAGCATTTGTCGCACTTCCCAGAGGGGTTCAAGAAGGTGCACTGGGTTGAGCCAGGCCGTTAATTCACCTAATTATTTTACTGCGTACGCATGGGGGGCTTTGCTGTAAGGCGAGCTTACATACCCTTTTTTTCTGCTTTTTGCAGAGCTCGCATCGTGGAGTAGCGCCCGTCGGCACCGGCTGATCGCGAGCTTCCCGAGACGTCGTCGATCGACGCGCCGTCGGCAGGACGACATCCGACGCGACGAGCGGCACGTCAGCTTCTGATTCCGCCGCCGCCTCGGGTTCACGATCCATATCCGGCTCCGCGTCTTCCTCCGCCATCTCGGCAGAATATACTGACTCCGATTTGATAGATGAGCTTGATCCTAATGGGCTAGGCATGTTGTTCGTAGATTTCTTGCTTTGCCGGCTATAAGGCGAGAATGTCGAAGAGACTTTAAGTATCGACTGAACACGCGATAAAACTGATAAAGCCGAGCGATAAAAAAGTCGCCAGAAAATTGTTACGATAAGACTTAAAAATGTTATAATATTATATATATATCTTTTAATCATTAATAAGTTTATAATTTATAAGTTAGTTTTAATAATATTTTTATTAATAATAATTTAATAATTTATTATTTAAATTTTTTTTTTTAAAAACTATTAATTAATTATTATATTTAAAAATCCTAAGCGTAATATTTATTATATAAATTATATTATATAAGAACTTTTTATATATTTAACTTAATTTAAAAAATAAGATTTAAACTTATATTAATCTTTTATTATTTATTAATAATAATTTAATATATATAAGTATTTTAATTATAAAATCTTATTATACTTTTTAACTTTTATTTAAAATATTATTATAATTAATAACTTAAGTAACTTATATATTTTTCCTTTTTAATTATTAATTATATAAGTATTAAATTATTGCCGATTATTATATTTAATACTAAGCGACGGATTTGCGGTACAGAGGCCTTTGTGGCTATTTGCCTAGGTGGAAAAAGTTTAAAAGAGAGTTAAAAATGAAAGGAGCGACACCTGCAGGATTCGAACCTGCGCTCCCTAAGGAAATGCCTTCACTAAACCATAGGGGAATAGCAGGGCATCGCGTTAACCACTCCGCCAAAGTGCCTCAACAAGCTTGTTTAACCGGTTGGCCGGTCATTTTGTGGGTCAACCGAATGACGCTTGTGGGATTTCTATTCCGAGATGTATATATAAATTGGCTCCTCCCATTTGCGACGGTGGGTGGCTGCTGGGTACTTTCCCGTGATTATTATACCTCGGGCGTCAATCATTAGCTCCTCATTTATCTCTGCTGAACAATCGGGATGTCTACTATATACAGCTCCAGCTCGCCTTGTTTTACATGAAGGAATTGAAATCAGGTGCCGTAGCCAGCCAATGACTCGACGGACCCTATAAAAAGGGGACGAATGGGCGGTAGTGCTTTACGCTATTTCCGGGAGACTCATCATAATCATTTACCATGAATATTACAGGTTCTCGACGCAGGGGGTATATCGGTGACTAGTCTCGAACCCGTAAAGTGAGAATTCTCGGAATCCTTCGTGAAGCGATATCCGGACGCAGCTCCGTCAAAGCCAAGCGCATGGCTCGCAAGTAGCAGAACACAGCTCCAAAATAGCAAGCACTCAAAGCTTCGCTCGAAGCCTGTGGCAGAGCGAGTGGATAGTCCGCTGGAGGTAGTTGAATCCAACAACATGTACCCTCGAGAGGGACTACCACCACTTAAGTCAACCCCCTTTTTCTAGTCGGATATAGTGATCTACTGAAGACTCAAGTTGCAGGAGGCCTATAAAAAGCCCACTAAAAGCCAAGATTTCACAGGGCTGGCCAGTGCCCTAATGGTAAGGCGTCAGATTTCGAGGAATAGAAATCCTCTGAAGTTTGCAGGTGAATCCTGCGTCGGTCATTTTCTTTTTGCTGCTATCTCTTTTGCCTTTTTCCATCTACTAGACCGCTCTTATCGAGTTCGTCATCCCCTTTTTGGGGTCGGTTGTTGTGGTTTTTTTTGGGGGGGGTTGCAAATCCAGACCGTGTCGCTGTGGTTCTTGCAGGAATCCCAAAGTTCCATGCAGTTTCGGCAGTTGCGGTGTTCTTAGTGGCGCGCGTCCATTGTAGCGAGGGGGGGGGATAATGCGGGGCCAGCTCAGGTGTCTGTCGTTTCCCGCAATATACTTCCATGTCACCCGCAAGGCAATCCCCTCTATTTTTACATCTAGCTCAAGGTAAAAACTATGGGCATGAATCTCTATTCGTTATTTTACTCCGCTTGTAAGCGATATCCAATTGACTTCATTCAATGTTTGCAGGTGTGGGTTCACGATGTAGGTCAGCGTTAGGTTGCGAATAAAGTACTTGCCAGTTTCGGTAAGTTCGAACCCTGAATGGAGAAAGCCGATACCGGCCCACATTACGAATTTACTGGTTTACAGCCACTAATAAGCCGATTAGAACTACCTACGAGGTAGTAATCGCAAACCCTCTAATTCAAGTTCATCTTTGCGACTCTGGGGTTCCTTGACGTCCAGCCTTCTGTTCTACGTTCGTCTTTTGCGCTTGCTCGTTGCTGTAGCCCCGGTTGAAGTAGACTTAGTAGGGAGAGGTTAGAGATAGAGAGAGGTAGTGGATGATGTCGTCCTCGCTGCCAGGCAACCGGGAGCTGCCCGAGTCGCAGTATGATCTTAGCACCTACTGGGGTCGCGTAAGGCAGACGGCTGCCATTACGGATCCGAGGTGAGTTTCAGTAATCTGCTATGGCTTCCCAGTCCGACCGTTGTAGAGTACCCATAAGGGAACTCTACGTACTGCGTTGGTTGGCTACGATATAGTGGACGAGCCGAGAAGCTCGACTGACATTTACTTGTTCCCTCATAGGACCCTCTTCGCCGGTCAACATGGCCTCGAGCATGCGAAGCAACTGGTGGTGGCCTACAAGAAAGGGGAAATCAAGCAGATGACGCCGGACCTGTGGAAGGCAAAGAAGATCGTCGACTCCACGTTACATCCTGGTATGAAGGCACGCTATCCCCGACGCCCGACGTCCTGCGCTCTATAAGACCTGGGGTTTGGAGCTGATCAAAATTTACAAGATACCGGAGAGCCTGTCCTCCTACCATTCCGGATGTCCTGTTTCGTCTTCTCGAACTTGGTGGTCACAGCCGGAATGCTCACGCCGGGTCTCGGGGTACGTCGAGCCTACCGCTTTCCCTTGCCTACGGGTGGAATCCAAGTCTAGGGCGAAGAACTGACGAGCCGCGCAACAGACGAGAGGCACGATCTTCTGGCAGGTAGTTAACCAGTCCCTGAACGTAGCAATCAACAACGCAAACGCCAATAAATCCACCCCGCTCTCCTACTCCAAGATGGCGCAGTCCTACTTCCTCGCCGTCGGCGCGTCGTGCTCGGTAGCGGTGGGCCTCAACTCGCTGGTGCCGCGGCTCAAGCGCCTCTCGCCCAGCGCGCGGACGACGCTCGGCCGGCTCGTACCGTTCGCGGCGGTGGCGTCGGCGGGCGCGCTCAACGTGCTCCTGATGCGCGGCGAGGAGATGCGCACAGGCATCGACGTGTACCCGGTCCTGTCCGAAAAAGACAAGGCGGAGCTGGCGGCCGCGGGGCGCGCCCAGGCGGACGTGCCGAGCCTCGGCAAGAGCCGCAAGGCGGCGACGCTCGCCGTCGGAGAGACGGCGCTCAGCCGCGTCTTCAACAGCAGTCCCATCATGGTGGTGCCGCCGCTGATCCTCGTGCGCCTGCAGCGCACCGAATGGCTGCGCCGCAACCCCCGCTACACCACGCCCGTCAACCTCGGCCTCATCCTCGCCATGAGTTTCGTCGCGCTGCCATTCGCCCTCGCGGCCTTCCCGCAGCGCCAGAAGATCTGCGCCGAGAGACTCGAGGAGGAGTTCCACGGTCGTGGCGGAGACGGCGGCTTGGTCGTTTTCAACCGTGGTATCTAGTGGATGACAGGGCAGGAAAGAGAGAAATACCCCGATAGAACTTTGCATAGAACGGTATCTCCGGGCGTTTTGGGCATTGGTCTTAGTGCATAGCGCTTCGGCTCGAAGCATTGGTTAGGAATGGATGGGTTGTGCATTGCCCGCTGCTGTGGGTGTTAAAGAGGCAAAAGGGCACGATCTGTGAACTCTTCGCGGCTTTATAATGTTGGGAAGAGCATTTCAATATATTAAAATAGATGCCACGCAGCCCTATATTTGGTGTCCAATAATCTGTGGGAGTAGACTTCCGGGTTTGTGATGCACGTCGAGTCATTCCCTTCCTGCCAGAGGATTTCGTTAGTCGAGACGGGACTATCTACAATTACAAAGACACGGATGTCACAGCTCGATCCAAGTTCCCGAAGTCTCCAGCTCACGAGCCTCCTATTTATCATCCACTGCAGATCACGCAACAAACTCTTCGAAACCAACTGCGGACCGGAGACTTTCTCTTAGACCATCACCTGAGGACGGCCGGACGACATCCTCTTCTACTGTCTTGCAGGTATGATTGTCACACGCGACGGCGATCAATTCTCAGCGTGTCTAGACTAAGGGAATAGGAGGAGCACACTCGCGTGAGCACCCGATGCTCGCTGCAGTGATCCGCGGGATAGGTTGGTAACGCAGAGGACTGTGGGTAGTCAGGCTCCGGCTTCGCTCGCCTACTGCACGTAAGTCGGCGAAGCTCGCTAGTTACAGCGTGCTGGGCTTGTTATTGCTGCTAAGTTTAGTATGTAGATGATAGATAGATGCATAAGAGGTTTGTCTATCTTTGCTTGTTACCTCCTGTCCCTCTTCCTTAGGCTTATTGCGTGGCGACATACGGTATGTCGTAGAGTTTCTCGCTGTATGAGGCACTAGATTTCCAGATGAGAATGAAGGGCAACAGTTTCATATGGAGGACTATTGTATACGAAGTGTTGCTCTGACGTATGCTTACCTTTTTGTCAGGCCGAACGAAGCAAGCAGCCAAACAACCGCGCGGCGAAAGACGGGACCTTCTTAAGCCCTGTGCTTTCGCTTACTACAGAAGCGGTACGTCTTATTCAAATATGGCTTGTAGTGAGAGTTTGTATTGGCCTTATATACTTCCAAGACGTTGATGGGTTGCCAGGTTACGTATATACCTGGGTAATATATATGTACTAGGTATGTAGGGTTCGCTGTGATGGTCCTGCTGATGCAGTCACCGTTGTACTCAGCTGCATGCGTTGTATGTATACTTAATCAGGTGGGCAAGAAGCTGGCGGAATTACCAAGTACGGCAGCGATGATTTCATTCGGCACATGAGAGCACCACTCGGCAGTACGCCGGCGGAAGGCTTGGAAGGGCACTGACACCAATTGCTAGGACTTTGCCACTCCGAAAAGAATTACGTGAGGCCTTTTGCTTGGTCCCATTCTAGAGACGCTGTTAATAAATGAGAGAGAGGGGGTGAGGCGAGTTTGACGTCCTGTAGTCAACTCCTTCATAACGGATACTGGTATGTTTCGCATCATGGCCATGACGTGTTTCGATTCGTGGTTTGTGAGAACCAGCAAAGTTTCTGATGCAAAGTATCGGGCCTTAATCCCCCCATCACGCTGGCACTGTGTAGGGTGATTATATAATCAGTGATAGAGGCCCACTTTAATCCCTTGTAATCTGTGGAGATTGGCTGGAGTTGTTGACTGGGGTTTTCCGAGCGGGAGCTTCTAGGGCCTACCGATTTGGCCGTCGGAGCAAACCTAAAGAAGCGATAGGCAATCTAGTCCGCCTGGCGGAATCTATTTGATGTGTGAACTTGCGTGATTTGCATCTAGGTTCGTATCAAATCATGGGCCACGTTTCTAGCTTGCTTGACAACTGTCAAATAGGCGAGAAACAGGTATATTCGAAAGAGGGGAAGAAAGCCGACTTGACGCGATTTGGACGCGAACGCAACAGTGTGGTTGAAGTATAGTCCCATACAAACTTCCGGTATGCTGTATTCTCGCAGCACTGATTACACACCTACCTAGGTACTTAATAACTATGTAGATACTTAGCGGGGACCCCTTGTGATGGCATGATTTTCCGAAATGAAAATGGCGTAGGTATGCCAATGCTGCCGCAGTGAGGGCGTGTCAGTCACCGCACGATGTGAGATAAGAGAGATACGGATGACCTTCCCGGACCCCTCATCTTTCACCATTCTGTGCCCCTTTGACAGTTTCCCAAGTGACCAACGAGAATATGCAAGGAAGGCTAGAGCAGCCAGTCAGATCTCAACTGTGCGTCGAGGGGATCGCCGAGCTACTGCAGGCGTGCATAGGCGAGCAGAGACCCTGCGAGTGCTGCTGTTAGGTTCAAAACCTAACTCACTAAACGGTTTTTCTTCCCGGCCGCCGCGACGGTATTGTCGGCTGTATGGTACTGTAGATGTCTGTTTGCTGTCCAGCTGGAATTCAGCCAGCTCTCAGCCTATTGGACTCTACCTCCCGCGGGCAACCAGGGTAGAGAGTGTCACTTTCACGAAGGGCGTGAGGGGCAGCCGGACATGGGCGGAATGCAAGGCGAAGAAGAATGGGATGACCCTGGACGGGGCAATGGACGCTGGAATGTGCCGACCATAGTATCTCGGCGCCTCCAATGTTCTAGAAGGAGATCACGTCCGTAACGAAGAAGAAACAATAAAAGAGAGCAAAAGACCTCGAGGACAACTAATAACAGCAGTTTTATGTATGCCTGTCTGCATTCCTCTCCCATCCTGTAGGTGGTTTCTTTTAATGTTTATCATCATAGGATAGGGACTGGGCCAAGAGTTACCCTCAATGACCTGACTGTTCATCTTAGTGGGAACCACAGCATGTACAATACCTTTCGTACGAAGGGAATCATTGTTATTGAATGCAAGCAGAGTGAGCTGCTGAGAGTTGTGGTTGCTGGTTTAGCGGACTCTCTCCACACATTATTTATTCCCAGCGTGTAACAGGAAGGTCTTAGATTGATTTCATCTTCCTGTTTCTGATTCTGTTCAGCATCCGCTTTTGGGGGTTGCAAGACTCGGCTGATATCAACCAGGTTAGAAAGGAAATGGATACTGTGATGAACTGGCCCTGTTGCTGATGATACTGAGATCGTTCCGATAGGAATCGTTTAACTGGCGCGAGAGAGGCGCTGAGACCAGGCACTATTCCTCAGAAGGGGATTCGCCGGCGCCGAGCCACGTATTAGAGTTCCCTTAATGACCTGGATTCATACTGTATGAATGTAGAGTGTCTGTCTCATCCTTCATTTGGGCCAATTTCAGCTGAAATTGGGGAACTGCCTGGTTGCCTTGGATTCGATTCATACAGTAACAATAGCAAGAGACACCATACATAATAGAAACGAAGGCGCAAACAAGCCCGTGAGGAGGCAAAGTCTACGACACTGTACGTAGAGCGTCAGCATTACCAATATGAGAGTGCCGTTGGCCCCCCTACCAATTACCTCTTCGACGTACGATCTTCGACGTGAAGTTACAGGTCAGGTCACACCGTTCTCTAAATGGTTGATTATTGGATTTATAGGTACGTAGAGCTAGCTCAAGTCGCTGTCTGGCTGTGAAGGAATCCTTCCCACCGCGCCCCGTATGCCACACGCTAGACGGTATACGGAAGACGGACTGGAGACCGGGTCAGACTTCAACTATCTCGTCATTGCTTTAGATTGAATAGGGTTGTGTTCATTGCTTCGGCGAGAAATGTAGAATCTCCCCTCTTTCCGTTTTATTACAAGCTCTGGCCAGTCTTCACAGATACTCTTCTGCTATTGCAGTCAAGCGTCACTTGATGTGGTCTTTTTGTTGAGCATATTGCCTTTGATTTCAGTTGTTGTCGACGGAAGAGGCATGTCTTGGCTGTACTTCGAGTACCTCTTTCTGACCCGGCCCAGCTGTTCTGACAGCAAACAGAAGACGACATAGGGTGCAACCGAACGTGGCTTTCCCTTCGCTACGACGATATTAAAGTCGACCCCCCTTCTCGAGATCGAAATCCACGAGAAGAGTAACTCTAAAGCCCCCATCGACTCGACTGCGAGCCTCTCGACGGCGAACGCGGATTTATCGATTACCTCCCTGTCTCCCGCGTGAATCTGTAGCCCCTTCACCCCCAGTAACGAAGGGAGCTCGACCGTCTCTATAACAAACAAACCACAAACCCTTCGGAATTCCCTCGACGATAAACTCTAACAACTACTCGGTCTGTTAAGCAAAGCAGAAGGGAAAAAAAAAACCGTACACAATACAGAGCGTCACTTTGACGATACTTGCTTCGCAATCTTGAAGTTTCGATAACTCCTCTTTGAAGAGGCGTACTGGCCTAATCATCACAGTTGTCTGGTCGACCTATTCTTAGCACATACCTTCGTGTCTTCCCTGCCGCCGGTTTGTAGTGCCCTTTAAAGCGTCCGTGCACAGTCAGCAGAGTTCCTTCGGCCCAAAAAGCTGCCGGCACACTGGTACCGCTACCAAACTCTACCAACTCAGCCAGCCAGCACCTGACACTCGACCGCCCGATCGGAAAGACCCTACTGTCAACTACGGCCACTACCAGCCTCAGTTAGCGCTTCTATTATTGAGTGTTAGACGTTGAGAACCCAACGCCCAAGCCTTATAAAGTCCACAGCGCTTCAGCCCCCGGAAATACAGGGCATTCTTTTCGCCGTTTCGGTGTATACTGGTCGCGTCGAGGCACTGAACAACCCCCCTTAATAGCCGCGCCACACACACTCAGTGGACTTGATATTCTACAGTATCTCTCAAACCTGCTTTGGTTGTGGTCGTCATTTCTCCTCCCTTGTCAGTCACCCTGCCATCCGCCCGTCCTTTAAACGTTACTTCTGGGACCGGGACTTTAACGTTAAGCTTGGCCGCAAATTTGGAGGGTTCTCAATTGGTGTTGGACCTCGCAAAATAAAAACACAAAATAATAGCTAATCAATCCCACTAAAAACTTGACCATAACCCCCAGAAAGAGGAGGAAAATCAAAATGTCAACGCCTACAACAGCAACGGCGACCCTTCCTCCCCATTATCGTCATCACCATCATCATCACGCCCATCAACATTCTCATCACCATCATCACCACTTTCCGCCTTATCCCCAGCTACAAAGTAACGGTGCGTCTTATCGACCCCAGGCCGCTGTTCCCCATCACGTAACTACCCCTGGTATCACTGTTGGTGCTGCTACTAGCTCTTCTGCCGCTATCGCTGCTGCTGCTGCCCACACCCATTCTACCACCACCGCCTCCTCCTCCACTGCTGCCTCCCCAGCAAACCCTACGCCAATTGCTAGCACCGCAGATACAGGCGCTGTTCTCCCCACTTCATCTACTCGTGGTTCGGGTTTGACGGCAGCCTCGACAGCCACTGGTCTCTCCAACCCTCGATATCATCTTCCTCATCCACATCCTTCTCATTCAAAACATTCTCCCGCCGTACTCACTACCGCACCATCGGCGTATCTGACTTCGAACGCAGCTTACTCTGCCGCGCAATTTAATCATACTCAAAGTCAAAAGCTGCCCAACACAACAAATGGACTAGCCGCTTCGGTGGCTCATACAAGACCGACTCACAGTCAAGAGTACAATTCGACGGCGAGAACACATTCCACACCGGGATCCGACGCAAATTACGCACACAGCACCAACATGGCTCCTTCGACCACGACAACGCACACATATGCCGAGGGCCAACCGAGAAAACGGAGACGGTCCAGGGAGCCCGATTGGAATAATTTCTACAAGCATGGCTTACCCAAGGAAATCATCGTCATTGACGACACTCCCGAACCTGAAGCACACGTCGTCTCCACCATCACGGCATCGAAAACCTACACGAACGGCACTGGCACAATCAATGACAATGCATCCACGAACGGCTCTTCTACTTCTGGCCATGCTGCGAAGAGGCGAAGGAAGGATGTCACCCAATATGACGCCGCCTCGCTCTACGATGGAAGAACCAATGGTTCCAATCACGTATCGCTTAGCGGTTCGGCATCTACGGACCGGACCGCCTCGGCAAACAACACCACCGCCGCCACTTCATTAGGCTCGCTCTCTTCGAATGGCCATTATGATTTCGACTCACAAATAGGTCAAAAGCGAAAAAGGACCCGACATCAGGTTGCCCAGGAAGCAAAGAGGCGGGAGGTCGACGTTTTAAGCGGTGACGCAGTCAGTTACCGACCGCCCCAAAAGCCCATCAAGAAGGCTGGGGAGGTCTCGGTCCGACAGGTTGTTGAGGTTGGTGTCTTGCTTACGCGTTATTTTGCTGGTGTGGCGATGGGATGCATGGCAATCGTACTGACCAGTTCTTGTTGCAGCGATCGCATCAGAACAATGTCAAGGTCGACGACGAGGATGGCCACTACATCGTGGTTCCGGAGGCCGACCTCACTCAGCAATGTTCGTCCGCC
Source organism: Monosporascus sp. MG133 (assembly GCA_004155925.1). NCBI lineage: Eukaryota > Fungi > Ascomycota > Sordariomycetes > Xylariales > Monosporascus > Monosporascus sp. MG133. The sequence goes on from QJNX01000373.1 coordinate 29,024, forward strand.
GATTCCCCTCACCCGTTCTCGGTAATATCCTAACAAGACTTCTAGATCAAATGATCAAGCTGCTGGGACAAGGGACTTTCGGCAAAGTCGTCCAGGCCAAAGACCGCAAGAACCGCAAGTTGGTCGCCATCAAGATCATCCGAGCTGTCCAGAAGTATCGGGACGCCTCGAGGATAGAACTGCGGGTCTTGCAAACCCTGAAGGCCAACGACGAAGAAAACCGGAACCGGTGTATCCATCTCCGCGACTGCTTCGATTTCCGAGGCCACATCTGTATCGTCATGGATCTCCTCGGCTCCAGCGTCTTCGACTTTCTCAAGAGCAACAACTTCGTTCCATTCCCTAACAGCCAGATCCAGAGCTTTGCTCGCCAGCTATTCACCAGCGTTGCCTGTATGCGTGCCCGCTCATTGGCCCGTTTGAATTTCCCGCTGACTCGAATTAGTCCTCCATGATCTCAACCTCATCCATACGGATCTGAAGCCTGAGAATATTCTGCTCTGCGATAGTGCTTACCAGACTTTCACTTACAATCGGCGGATACCGTCTTCGTCTGCTGGCCTGAGCCGTCAAGCCACCCAACGTAAGGTCCTTCTTGACACGGAGATCCGTCTCATCGATTTTGGGTCGGCTACTTTCCAAGACGAATATCATTCCTCGGTGGTATCGACACGACATTATCGGGCACCGGAAATCATCCTAGGTCTGGGCTGGTCTTTCCCCTGCGATATTTGGAGCATAGGATGCATCCTTGTTGAATTCTTTACCGGCGATGCGCTCTTCCAGACGCACGATAACCTCGAGCACCTTGCTATGATGGAGAATGTGTGCGATAGTCGGATAGACACGCACTTGGTACAAGCGGTGAACAAGATGGCTACCAGAAGCGGCGGCAACCCAGCATCAAAGTACGCTCGACTCCTCAAACATTGTGGCTTAATCATACCTAACGAGCCTTCCAGATATTTCAAGCGACTGAGACTAGACTACCCAACTGCCGAAACCACGAGGGCCTCGAGACGCTTTGTGAAGAACATGAAGCGATTGAGCGTAAGCCCCAGCCTTGGATAATTTTAACGAGGCAGACGTCTGACCGGTTTTTAGGATATCATTCCAGCTACGACTCCGTTCTTGAGGTTGTTTCTGGATCTCTTACAGAAAATCTTTGTTTACGACCCTGCTAAGCGGATCACCGCCCGGCAAGCTTTGGAACATCCTTGGTTCCGGGAGCCTGCGGTACCTGATGACGGCACTGAGGCCGCCAAAATCCGGTTGGAGCGTATGAAGGACCAGGACCATCACGGGTCTCGAGGGCCAGCATTGGCCTAACATAACTGAGCCGTCGGAGTCAGCCGACCAAGCGCAGTATTGATACCATGGCGAACTGTACATTTGGAAGGGATGGAATGGGACCTTATGATACTCTACACATGTTTCGGTTATAGTTCCTTGAAGACGCCGGGATGTTTGCATGCCGTTTCTAGGAACGATGGCGTAAAGGGGGACATCCGATTCGGCTGAATTTTCATGGCATAAAGCATATCCTACGTAGAGAAAGTGGTCTTAGGACTCTCTCCGCGATGGTAGGCGCAACGATTAGCGACGTCTTCTCAATATATAGCCCAGTCCTGGGCTGGGATTCCGCCTTGGTGGACAACGATGTGTCGGTATTGACCGCATGAGCCCACTTGACGACGACCTGTATAGCATTCGACCTATTTTCGTTAGAACCTTGTTGGAAGCCGAAGTTGATGATGAAGGGAATAGGCTCCTCTCATTGTCACTATTGTAAGTCTCTCCCTACCTGTCGAATTCTAGATGCTACTGTTAAAACTGCAGGTCTTTGAAGTCATCTCGACCACACTCCGTGGCCCAAGTCCGGAGCCAAAGTCCTTGTTGATGTCCAGAACAATGTCTTTGTTACAAAACAAAGCTGTCAAGCTCTCAACAACAGCTTCATGGACAAAGAGCTTCGCTGCTCGGCTTGTCGACGTACAGAGTAGAAAACTCTAGGGTCTTTGAACCTACCTTGACGCCTCATCGTGTCCGAGGACAAGGACACTTTCTTCGTCATGGGTATTTATACGTCCCCTGGCCTACCTCTGGACCCCTTCCTACTCATGTTTCATCTCGAAAAATTCGACTGCATGCAGAGACGATTGTGAGGTACAACAAACCTTACCAGCAAAATTCGAAACTGACGGAACAGTTCCAGCACCGCCTAAACAATCTAGTATTGGCAGCCATCATCAACATGGCTTCGTCTTCGACCACGAGCGCTCCGTCGCCGCCCACCAGCCAAGCAGTGTCGTCCTCTTCCCCGCAGCAGCCGAGGTCGAAAAAGGCCATGGACATCAGGATCCATGAGCTTACGGACGACGAGGTGCGGGAGCTGACGGGCCTCCTGTCCCGGCGGCCCTCGTTCGGCATTGGCCGGCCCTCGAAGCGCTGGTTCGAGCACCAGGCGAAGCTCATGTCCCGCCTGCCCGCAGCTATCATGCGTCCTAACAACCCCCTCAAGCGCCTCGTCGTCAAGTACGGCGACGCCATCGGCTTCGACCGCCCGTTGTTCGAGTACCCGCCCGCCGTGCTCTGCCCCACGCACTACGAGCTTCACCCACGCCTCATGCGGCGGCTGTTCGTCATAGTGCTGGACGAGGTTACGCGACATGCGGACCGGCTGAGGCGCTGGCCCGGCGGCCGCAGGGACCCGCAGTTCGCCGCGTTCCTGGACAGGATCGATGGCCTCGGCGCCCTTTGGATGGAGCCCCAGCTATACATCGAGACGTTCCACACCCCGCCCGCCGACCGCCGGATGGTCAAGGTGGAGGGCTTCTGTGAGGCATGCACGCTGGCGGTGCTCGGCGCCAACGCGCGGACGCTGGGAGACATCAGGGCCGTCATAATGGACCGGGCCGAGAGGATGCGGGACAGGAAGGAGAAGAGGTGGTGCGAGGACGAGGTGAGGCGGGAGGAGAGGAGGAGGCGCAAGGAGGAAGGCAGGGAGAAGAGGAGGACTGAGCGGGAAGATGAGCAGAGGATGCTTGAACATGCGATCAGGGATCCCGAGCGAGAGGTCTTGCGCCGCACGGGCAAGACCAAGGACGCGGAAGCGGAGCAGTATCAGATGCATCTCAACGAGATTGAGGCCAAGCATCGACTGGAGAGGGAGAGGCGGCGCAGCGCTAGCCCGCGGAGGGAGTCGAAGCGTTACTCGCACCAGCCGCGCTGGGAATCCCGCCATCCCCACCACCACCGCAGCCGCCGCGACGAGGACGAATCCGGATCCCGGGACCGCGAGCCCCCGAAGTTCCGGGACCCCCGGCTCCTGCGCACCGTGGATATCTGGATCGACCACCTGGGCGCCGAGCGCGCGGCCAAGGCGCGCGCCATGAGCGACGACGCCCTGGCCATGCTTCGGCACTACCGGCCCGAGATCACCGCCGCCGCCCCTCGCCAGCGCCCCGTCTCCTACCGCGAAGTTCGACTCGGCAACACCGGGACCGGTGCCAAGCCCGTGCTCAAGGAGGTCGCGCGCTCCGGCCGCGACGCCAAGCACGCGCACCGCTCGCGGTACGGCCTCCCCGTCGCCAACGCGGCACCCGACCCCGTCGAGGCCGCCGAGCAGCGCCAGGCCGCCGAGTGGTACCGCAGCGCCGACGACGCGAGGAGCGTGTACAAGCCCGACAGCCTCGCGGGCGGCGTGTCAGACGTCGGATCGCCAGGCATGCCGCCCGCGTCGCCGGGAGGAAGAGGCTACGCCCGCCCCGATAACCCGGAACCCCCTGGGAGTGGTCGGTTCAGCAGGAACGGAAGCCCGACGCGGTCATTCATCCAGCGCTTCGAGCGCGAGATGCAGGTTGACGGCGGCGCCGGCGAGGAGCGCGACCCGTACGACGACGAAGACGACGAAGACGACGATGAAGACGAAGAAGACGAGGAAGCGTATGCCCGGGGCGGAGGCGAGGAGCGCGACTACGAGCAGGAGGAGCGCAGCCACGAGAAGGTGGCGGCCTGGGCCGTCAACGCGTGGGCCAACTCGCACCGCGACCTGTCGCGCGCCGAGCTCGAGCGCGGCGCCAGGTCCGTCATCGACGGCATCCACCCGGCGTTCCGCCCGAGTCCTAGCAGGGCGGACTCGTTCACGCGGAGGTCGGCCGTGCCGCTACCGCTGTTCACCGGGAAGGACAAGGGGAAGGGGAAAGATAGGGATACCCACAAGGACGGGGATAAGGATGATGGGAAGGATAAGAGACATACGCTCTCGCGCAGGGCGTCGACGCTGAGGACTAGGACAGACGCGGGCGCCGAGGAGAAGGGCGGTGGCATCCAGTGTTCGGAGAGCGCCGTCTGGACCGACGTCACTGTGCACACCGACTGGCGCGACCACAGTCACCACGACCTCGCGAACGCGCCACCTGTGCCCCGCGTTCCGCCGCGGTATAATAACCGCAACGACGCCAATGACGATGACAAGACGCCCACGCAGCGGGCGCACTCCGGCGCGCCCGTTGCGAGTCTCGTGGCGGGCATCGATCCCAACCAGTCAACCGTTTCGTTCCCCGCTTACGCGGATCCGATGGGGGATCGTCGTGTGCCGTCGTCGAGCACCCCGAGACCTCCAGCACAACAACCGCCGCACTCCGCGCGCGCCAGCCAGGCACAGGCGCAGGGACAGGCGCAGGGACAGGCGCAGGGACAGGCGCAGGGACAGACGAGCCCAACATCCGCATCCGCCAAGCACCAGAACCCGGCCCCCTCCTGGTCTCCCGCCAAGAAGCCCTCTCGCAAATACTGCTTCCCGGACTCAGACGTCGGTTCTGCGGTCCGCGATGCTGACCGCCGGTACCTCGCGAAGAACGCGGGGTTCATGCGTGGCGTGCGGCCCGAGGATAACCCGTTCCTGTCTTCCCAGTCGCCGTCGACGTCACCGACGGCGGCGGCGAAGGGTGAAGACAGGCGCACGACGCGAGATGGCACCGGCACCACCAACAACAGGAACCCAGAGTTGCCCCTCCGCGACCCGGGCGGGAACGACGATCCCTGGGCCGCGTACGAGAAGGCGTCGACTTCACATCCCTCAAGGGCCGCGTCCAGTACGACGAGCCGCAGCAGCAGGGCCATAAGCAAATCTACGGCGCCGACTAGTGTCTGTGTCGGTGGTGACGGCAGAGCACCCACGCCCAGGGTCGCCACCGCCGAGGACGAGCGCGAGTGGCGCCGCGGCTGGGGCGTGGAGGACGATGACGACTTCATCCTCCCCGACGACTCAGCTAGTAACGTGCATTGGGCCCGCCACGCAGGCAGGGACGATGTTACGCAACTGGGAGATTTCGTGACGCGTTGATGGATTGATAGGTGGGTGGTGTTGCTGCAGCGTAAGGTAGGATGAGTATGTGATTTTTATTACCTTGATCATTAATGGGGATATAGTTGCTTAGCAGGCGGATCTTTCTATATCTCAGGCTTGAATTGTGCAGTTCACATGGATTATTCTTATTAAGATCTTATAATTGCAAGAGAGCAGCGAAATATGTCGCCTAGGTTGTCCGAGAGTAATCACATCTCGGGGACTGTCTGTCATTAGTTGGTGGACGGAGAGATTGTCATGTGAACTCTCGACAAGACTGGTGGTGCTCAGATAAGGGGTTTGGATCCAATCACGATTTCAGGTATCACGTTTCGATTCTCGTTCGAAGTACGTTTGCAGCTCACATGCAGCTCTCCGGCTTCCGTCTCATCGTCGTAAGTTCAGAAGCCCACATTAAAAGTTATAACAAAATCAGCGATCTACGCGACTTGCCGAATCCCAGCCGTGATACAGGATCAGCTCAAACCATATCAGCCAACCAACGAGCACGAAATCATCCCACGAACGAGAATGCCGCCCCTTAGAAACCGGGACACCGGCCATCAAACGGCGTCTTGGGACCACTACCGCGCGAGGTGTCGCAGGCGACCTCGTTGGCGAGGGCGCGCCAGCGGTCGAGGAGGTCGGTGCGCTCGATGCCCTCGCGCTGCGTGAAGAAGCTGTGGTGGCCGACGACGGCGCGCGTGTCGACGACGAAGGGCCGCCCCAGCCGTCGCGGGATCGTCTGCGACAGCTCCTCCTCGTCCGCCGCCCCGATCGGCAGGCTGTCCCGCACGTCGCGCCCCCAGATCGCCACGAAGTTCAGGTTGTACCGCACGTACTGCATGTCGAAGAGCTGCTCGCCGCCGGGCGGGGGAGGTGTCGTCGACTCCGACTTGACATTGGTGGCCTTGGCGTAAGCCTGCGCGTATGCGAGGCCGATGGTGGCGCCCTTGCCGTCGAAGAAGTCGGTGTCGGGGCTGTTTTTGCTGTCGTCGGCGCTGGAGGAGGAGGTGGGAAAGCCAAAGTCCATCGCCCGTCCCCAGTGGTACCGCGACATCTGGTTCGTCGCGATGTTGTGCAGTAGGCTGTAGGCCGACTGCGCCGCAACGCCCCACGACGTCCACCCGATGCCGTGCGCGATGTCCGCTATGCGGTGCTCATTCCAGTAGCCCATCGGGGTCCGCAGCAGGTCGATGCTGGACCGCGACGAGTCGGAGAGCAGCAGCCACGAGTGCCCGGCGTACGGTGGTGCCAGGTCGACAGGGGTCTTCTTGTCCGACTCGCCCTCCTCGGCCGGGAGGTCTTTGGTGCTGTCGCTCGGGTAGAGCCCCATATCCGCGGGCCGCCAAGTCTCAGCCGCCCGGCGGGCTGAGCGCGGTCGCGGGTCCGGCAGGAACGGGTGTATCGCCCCGAAGTTGTATTGCTGGATCCCTGTCACGGGGCCGTTCACAAGCTGCGCCGAGATAGCGAAGGGGTGCGGCTGCGCTAGGCGTGTGTGGACTAGCTGCGGTATCGCGTCGTGGTGGATATATAGCTGGCGTGTGATAAGTTTCTCTTCCATCCTTAGTAAATGGTTATTTGAATACTCACAATGTCATCGTCGATTTTGATGTAGATCGTATCGTCGGCGACCGCATATTCCCACATACACCCGTAATGGCCCGTCGTGCAGTCCCCGAGGTCCACGAATTTGTACCCCGGCTCGCTGGCCGCTAGGTTTTCTAGCCATTCGACATCGTCCCGAACCGTCGTATGCACCATGAACCAGACCTCGTCCAGGTAGCCCCCATTCGACGCGAGGTTCTGTCGCAGGTAGCAGTCCAGAATGTCCGCGTTGCGCTTGCGTCCATAGAAGATCATGGCGATGACGGCTATTCCCTTCGGCTTCTTCCATCCGCCCTTGGGCGCATAGCTGTCGAGGTGTAGCTTTGGTGATGTCTTCGGCTGGGGAGTGTACGTTCCGTCCTTGTTCACTGGCCATGTCGTGCAGAGCTTGTAAGGCTCGTCTGTCTCTTTTGCTCCTTTCTCTTCAGTGCCAGACTTGTCTTCCGATTTCGAAGTTTCCGCGAGACCCCCGATCTCGAACTTCTCGTCCGAGGCCGGTTGTGATCCCCCATGTGATGGAGGTGGCTCCGGGGTTCCTGTTGCGACTTCCGATGACTGATGAGCCGTAAATGATGACCGGTAGGGATTAATGCAGAAAAGCGTGAGGAGCAGCAACGCTGCGAGGCCGATAAAGTAGTGCTTTCGGGCTAGTCTTCCCAGACAATGTGAGTACATCCATGACTGCCTGATGCGACTCTGACTAGTAGCCAACTTTGGCTCAACAGGAATGAAGCTAAAATCACTCCTATCGTTCTCGTCGCTGAACCTCACTTCGTCACTCATCAGGTGCCGTGAGGTCTCTTCGCTACGTCTCGAGCCTGCCATATTTGCTCAGTCTCGACTACCGCGTCTTTCGTTTGTAGGTACGCTGTCTTCATACGTGGTGGAAATCAAAGATTGCCTGGAAGTTAAACGTAGCCGGCCTGGGCGAAGGTTAGTCAGTTGTACAAAAAGGACTGATGTTCCCCGTCCCTGGGTGCCTGCCGTAACAGAAGTTTGATTTGATGTGTTACCTCACAGCGACTTCCTCCGTGGGAGGTCGCTGACCACCTAATCTCACCACATACACAAAGCAATTACCGCAAACTTTAGATGAAAAGGCATTCCAGAAATAAAATCAAGCAAACTACTATGACCACGTCCCCATGACTGAGACATGGACAGGTAAGGGGGGTCCTTACGGGTCTTTATGAAGGATGGTCTTATCAAACATGCATATATTGGTTCGAGTTTTGAGACATTGGTTCAGTGCTCCCGGAAGCTGTAAGGGCCTGGGCTCCCATATCAATCTGATGTTCGCCACCTCGCAACACAAAGGACAGCGACTCGAAGCTGTATTCAAAGCTACACATTTCAGCGTATGAACTGCTCCTTCTATGATGCCCTACTAGGCGATACGAGCACCAGCCTTATACGCTATGGATACATTCGTTTTGGTCATATCACGCTATGAACCAACTAGATCTTATTTCAGTCGATTCCGCCTTTTCTAGTTACCAACCGGGTACACCATACGATCCTTTACCTCTTCGCCCTAGTTAATAGCGATAAAGTGCAATTCACCTAGTAATAGCTACGTGGTATCACGTAGGGTTAGATATATTCAGTGCCAATCGTGTAGTACTCCTGATTCGATAACGATGTCAGGGGCATCTTTGTTCGCAGCGTAGCCCTGGAATTCGCCGTCACTTGTTCGACCAGACTGCGGTAATCCGGTAGTACTTGAGACGCATCCTGATATAGGAAGCAAAAATTGGAAATGGCTCAATGCTTTTAATCAAAGGAGATCTGAGGCCGGTGGATGAACTCGAGTGGAGCCATAGCCCCTCGGTACACAGCCACGTCTGGTCCAAGTCAGAATTCCCAGACCAAAGTGTTTGACAATGTGCAACGGTGACGCCGCGGGTCTAGAGAACAAGAGGACATACGAATAGGGAGGTGTTTGCAACCGAGACGGCGCAGCGCCGCACAAGGCTAGATTTCGTATCACGTGGTTTGCACTAAGCGATCGGAAGGCTACTTGGAAACTTCGATTTCCAAACTGTATTCCGTCTGACAAGTGCGCATGTCACACAGAAAGGAGCAGATTCCAATCTTATGAAAGACATAAGGCAAGCGGGGTCAAGAGCATGTCACGCTCTCTTCACATCGCTTTCGCTTGGTGGGAGTTAGTGACGCCGAGGATCTCCTTTGGAAATTGAGGCTATGTTTGACACGGAGCCCTATATAAAAGTAAACTCGTAGCATACATGGTCTGCCCGTAGCGTATTTGGCGGCACCTGAAGGATTTATGTTTTTGCACTTCGGTATGAGCCAGCTGGTATTGCTAAATAATTAGCTCGTACCCCTTTTTGAAACGGCGCCAAGAATAGGATACCTATACTCAATTCTGAAGTCACACCTAACGAGAAATTTACAGTAACTACTTTTCTGATTTGAAAATTGTGACAGTGCAGATTTTCTTCAGTCCTCCCAAGATCCATATACTAATATCCGGGCCATACGAGGCTGATGTTGCAGAAAAGGGGCATCTGGATAATCATCAAGGCCAAGCATCCACCCTGGAATAACGTTGTTCCGGTGCTCCCACGCTATATATAAAGTTTCCTAGCCACTGCTCCCTGGAGCCCAGAATTAATCAGACAATTCACGCTTTCCACACCTTATGCAAGCTTTTCTCCCGACCAGATTAACCGTGGCAGCTGGGAGCTCCAGTACGGACATTAACTCCCTTATTGGATAGCTATCATAGGTCCTTGTGTGGTCGTATACTCTTAACGGTATTTCGGGGCGCAGTCATGTAGCACCTCGGTGCGTTTTCGATACTATAAGGCGCTAATGACAGCAAGGACGAGTTCAGTATCGGCATTGTCATGGAAAAATGGGGGTCTAATGGGCTCCAATCAGACACCCCTGGTGGGCTCCACCAGGGCCTATAAAAAGGGCTTCAATCAGCTTAGGTAGCTTGGAAGGTCTTTTCCCTTCTAAGAGTCAGAGCTGTCAATATAGCCTCAATTTCTTCTGTGACAGGCATCCCCCCTTTTTGTTCGAGCTATACTTGTCCCGCAGTATGTGGCCCCTAAGCACAACCGCTAGACTCGTAGTATCGGCCCCGAGAGCAGTCCACTCCATGTCATCTTCATATTGGACCTCGCCTCCCTGCCATCTCGAAACCCCCTTGCGTGTTTAGCGACACACTTTTCGGGATGATCTGGATCAGTATTAGCCCCTGTTACGGCGCGGACGCTATACTGTAATCTTGTGTTGACTTACACTTGTTGCCGCTGCACTCGCCCTTATCCTCACCTGCATCGGGATAGAAATGTCGGCCACAGCGGGAGCATGCCGCCATCCCCTCAGGCACTGGTTCTGGTCGAGCTGTCGGGGTGTCTCTCTTCTTTCTTCCTCTGCTCTTCCTCCGTGGCCTTTGCAGCTCTCTGTCTCTCTTCTTTTGCCTTCTGGCATTCTGCAAGAAAGGCCTCAGCCGCCGGATCACGAGGCGTCTCGGCGCCTCTGTTCTGGCGGCTCTCCGTTTTCTTTTCAACCCCCACTTCGAATTCTTCTTCGGTCTGTCCTGGGCCTTCTTCTGTAATATTCCACTCTCCATCTCATGATTCGCCTTGTCGAGCCTTCTCCCATTCGGATCCCCGTCCGTCTCCATTTGGTCTCTTCTATTCCTGGCATATTTCTCTGTGCGCTTGGATTTCTTCGTTGCTCAGTCTGTAGACGCGTTACCAGGCGGTCGCCCTGCAGCTTGCTCCATGATTTCCGAGGTTGGCTGGAACTCCACAAGTAAAGGGGGCAAATTTTACTGGGCCGTCCATGAGTGATTATTGAAGACAGAGGTGGAAGAGAAAGGGAAAGCACAACGAATTTTAGTAAATCATAAATAGAACACGTCAAGCTGGATTCGCTAGTAACTACTTCATCACATTCACGGATCTTAAAGCCCAATGAAAAATTACAGGCACGGCTTATTTGTCACTTTGGGCATTATTAAAACTCGTATGAATCACTCAGCCCACCAGTTATTACAATTCGTGTAGTTAGCCTATTGCCCAGGATACCATGATTCTATCACTTGCGGAGATCGGGTGTGTTACCGGCATCAAACTATTAGAGCAGTTAAAAAACACCTATTTGTTGTTCCCGAACTTCACTTTCACTACTCAAAAGCAAGGCTACGTAAGATTTTCAGTTAGTAGGTCGGTTCTCAAGGTGGATTAAATATTTCCAAGATGTGATCATAATTAAGAAATAACCAAGCCAAGGAGGGAGGCTCATTGTATTCAGGGTCTAGTTTTGCCTATCACCTCCAGTTCATATTCAATGCCAGGTATTCTGATGACCAATGTCCAAAAGCTATCGATGCCAATAGTTTAAAAATGGCGTTGTATGATCTGCGACATGTACGCATCAACTGAATGTCGAGGTTATACTGGTACGGCCAATTAAAATCACAGTAAGCTGCGGAAGCCCCTGAACAGGTCCCTATCGGCACCAATCATTCAACCCTATTTTCATGTAAATCCTACACTTCAGGCAAGTGTTGGCCTAACGGGAGCTTTAAGTCTCGACCTGGCGACCTGATTTGTGGCTGTATGGGTCATGAAAGGAGGTGAGGGGGCTGATAATGGAGCCCTAGCTTAATTAACTCGTGCTGCTTGAGAGGGTGGTGGCAGCGGTAAGACCATAGGTGTTCTTATGATATTCTATATATATAGATAAGGGTTGATGATGTGAGATGGAAGGATCTCTACAGGCATATGCACCTTGATATAATGTTGACTGCCATAGCGGGAAGGATGGTCGGTGTCAGCCGGGCTTACTAACCACGGCTTGAAGCAAATGTAAACAAAGGTAACGAGCTATGATCTGAGGCGGAAGACCTGATCAGGTCAAAAGTACTAAGGTCAAAAGTAATCAAACGGTACAATTTATTATAAAGAAAGCAACGACGACAATGGAGTAGAGCTAGCAAGCCTCACTCAACCAAGCTGAAGATTAGAATGGCATCTATGCATTAAAAGTTGGCGCCAAAGGTAGCAGAGGCTCGCTGTGAAATTACAACATATGGGAGAAGAAAAAGGCATGTGACTTGAGGGCGAAGTTTACCCATAGATGAAATGGCAGAGGAGACCTGTACACATGGAGTGACAACCTGAGGTGGCAAGGCTGTCATCCCTTACTTAATGAAAGGACAGACTATCTGGCATAACTAAGTGATACTTACGAACGTCAGGGGAAGGCTCCGTAGCAGATGGCAAGGACATATATACCCCATCAAACGATCAAGATTCCACAAAGACAGGCCCGATTGATAGACAGCTTTAGAATGTTATGCAAGGCGCTTGGGCGCCGTAGGGTTAGCATAAGTCCAGAGATACTCATATTGGGAGAAGAGCCCGGTGAATCTGGGGCTAGGAATTCTATTTCCTTTCTTTTTTTCTTCGCCTTTTTGCACCTATTTTCTCCCCGTATTCCCCCCCGCTTCGCTCGCCCAGCCTAATTAACTAATACCTATTGTCTGATTCACCGTAGAAAAGAATAATCTTGAGATTTCCCTCCGCCAACACACAACGGGCAGATCCTACGAGAGGTCTGTAATATCAACGTCGCCCACCGTCCTTCCGGTACGAGGATCAATGACCTACCCCCAACCCATACTGGTTGTCCAGCCTTTCAGGACTATGGAAATCTATTTGTCAGTTTCTTTTTGGGGAGCGGTCATGCTAAAGCAGGACCCCTCGTTTTGGCCACCTCCTGCCACCCGCAGTTATGCCCATTGCCTTATAAGCAAGCATTTGACCAAAGCAAGTACCCAGCTGAATACATGCATACTTAGGAAGATTTCTTCATTTGCACAGAAAGTAGGCTCATCTAATGGTTAGTCCGCTTAAAGTCACCCCAACACCACCCTTGGGGTTGGTAGCTGCTATGGTCCTCATTGTTTCACGATTCATTCGATAATACTCTTGAAAATAGCAACTTGTCATTCATAATATAATAAAAAGCAACGTTCTATGTGGATGTACGAGAGTATGAGCGAGCATAAAGTGAAAGAAAGAAGGTCCTAACTAATAGCTGCACCGTCCAGCGGTCATTCAAACCAAAGCCTGAAGAGATAACTGAAATAATAAGACTGGGCCATGAGACCGTGCAGATATCCGAAATTGATATCTCTTCTGGTACGTCTCGCTGTCAATCAACGCCCATTCTGAATCTGCGGACTCCCGCCGCTTGGTTGAACGTATCGCAAATCATCCTTCCCGTTATTGCTCACAAGATACTCAGAGCCAGGCCAATAGTCTGGAAGAGATCTTGACACGAACATGGGTGTCTGGTTGTAAATGAAAGGATGCGTCACTTCCGGCTGGTATCCATGTAAGTGCGATGGCATTACGTGGAATTGTTGTGCCGCTGGACTGGCGCCCAAAGCTTGCGGTGACCGCATCAGGGCCATCGGGTGCTGCGCATTGAACGGTTGTGGTGATGTGCAGGTGCTCAAAGATTGTTGTGATGGGATGACGCTCATGGATCGTTGCGAAGCATCTAGGTTCATAGGAGCAGGAGCCGTGGTCTGGTCCATCATAAGTGCCTGCTGACCGCCGTGTTTCTCGACTACCACCCCTGGACCTGTCACGATCCCGAAGGAATTGACCATATTCCCGTAATCTAGAGGAGTGGCCGGCCTATCATATTGAGTATTTGCAATCATTCCAGATGATGTCGTCAAAGAAGGTGTGGCCGTGCCCCATAGTCTCGCACTGAGATTGAGAGAGCTCTGTATCAGGGTTATCAACTTTCTCTTCGTCTCCTCTTCCCTGCCTGGTAGGAACACTATTTCTCCATCTGAGAGGTTCTGTTCTAGCTGTGTTTGGAACACTTTGGTGACTCGGCCACTCTCTCCAATGGGCGCTATTTGCAGTGTACCTCTGTTGACGCTTTCGAACCCTGTCGAAACTTATGAGATTGTTCACTATACTTCCAAAAGCATTAATATCAACTCACAAGGGTGATCCGGGCGTTGCTTGCCCGGGAAGATAATGTCCCAAATCTCCCACCACCTTTCCACCTGTGAAACCCTCGGCCTTTTCTTGCCACTACCCCCTTTTAGGAGAGCCCATTGCTCTGCGGTTATGCCTTGTTTCAACTCTGGGTTTCCCCGCCTGCAGGCGTCTTCTAGCTGATTATGTTTCGTCAACTCTGCGTGAGACTCGGCGCGGTCCTTCCCTTTCCGAGAGAACACCATGTAGCAACGGTCGCATTGAACTGGCCAATGTTTCCTTTCTATGTGTTCCCTGCGTTCGTTAGCTCGATCTGTGAATGTACACCATGCGTTGGTAAAGGCTTCCATACTTCACCCGTTGGATCGACTTGAAGCCCGATGCGCACGTTCGGAACTCAACGCTGGTCGCCTCGTTAAAGCGGAACCGCTCTGGGTCCATCTTGTGGAACGGACAAGCAAACATCCTCTTGCTTAGGGGAACAGAGGTCAATCCGCCCTTGGGGTTCGGTGGTGAGTCATCGCCGTCGCCCTCATCTTTCTCTTCCCAGTCGTCGTCATTGGATCCCCTCCCTGGGTGTTCATCCAGACGGCGGCGCTTCCTGGAGTTTCCATGGTCTCTATCTGTAGGTGAGTTATCCGACGGCTGCTGGTTCTTTGAAGGTCCACCAGAACCTTGGCAAGTAATGACCGCTTTCTGCCACCCCCCAATCTTGCACTCTTGGTCTTGTGCATATTCCTTGTAGAGTTCAACAATGAGCAAGGCTGCAAGTCTAAGGTCAGGGACAGAAGCTAACACCGCATCTTCAATCCTGTCTGGCTCTCCGCTCCATTCATTATCCTCTTCGGCGCTATATTCTGACCCTAGGTCATCTTCGTCGGCGCTGTCTTCCCCTTCCATGTTCCCATAGCCCATGTAGTTCGGAACCCCGTTAATGTTAGGTCCACGCTGTGGCTTAGTATCCTTGTGGTTTATTGCAAAATCCGCAAGGTCAGTCTCATTTGATCCGTTCCAGGGGTGGCATGGCGACGCACTAGAAATCTTCATGTTAATTCCATTGAACATGATAGATGGCCAGATGCACCAAGACATCTATTGTGTATTCGAGGGCCGGGAATGCCATAGTGTTGAATAAAGGGGTATATACTCACCAACTATCAGGGGCTCTAGAGACCTCGCTTGCTAAGTCGTCTCCACAAGAAGGGTTTTGAAAACGCTCGGCTGCCCCTGAAACAGTGTAAGCCGCGCTGCTTATTCCGGTCGAATGCGTCAATGCCACAGATGAGTTTGCTGTAGCTCGACTGTAGCTCGTGCAAGGACTGTTGGACCGAGACAAAGTGTCCACGTCGTAGACGTGGGCTTGTCCCGTTGGTTTGCGATGAATGCCATGTATTGCTGACTTGGCCGGCCGGAACTGAGTCATTGTCGTGAAGTTTTCCTCTGCTGGCACACAGGCATAGCCTGCGTGAGGGAGCGTAACTTCATCCATTTGGGTTCTTCTATGCCCCAAGCAAATGGGTTTCGAATCTTGCCATGAGGATGTCGCTAATGGCCTGATGAACATGAGACTTATCTGAAAAACTTTCGACACAATGCTTTCGGACCATAAGCCTAGAACCGCGCCTCTCCGCCGTGGAACTGTGCTAGAGTCCGATGACCCTTGACGCCCACATCACGGGCAAGCTGAGCATCCTCCTGTCTTTTCGCGCATCTGCGCAGCCGGGAAAAAGCTGCGCAAATGAGCTGCCACACCCATTTAGCCATGCATGCGATATTACATCAGAATTGCACTTTCACCAGCCATACCATGAGGTCGGCCAATGGTATCAAGAATCCCCTCCGTTGTTCAATTTCTCTGCTGCGCCAAAATTCGAGCAACACGTCGACGGCTAACGCTTGCTGCGCATTTGCGCAGCGACTGAATGCTACAGTGCCACCGAGCCTGTTATGACCGATATAACTGGTGGCGCTGAAGTTTTGACAAGGAATTGGGGCCTCCGAGAGTAAATATTGTTAACGCCTTCGGCAACTAGAATTACACATTGATTCGCACACGGAATAGGTAAAATCACGTCAATTTCCGTTCCCGATGCTGGTAGGCGCGGAACGATCAATATGCCATCTAACCGCGAGGAAGTCGGGAGCAGCTCTGAAGCTAATGCGCATTCGGAACCGTTCTAGGGGTACGGTTGGGGGTGCAAATAAATGCAACTCTGAGATTTTCCTGCAAAACCCTATTATTTCAAAATATCGTAACTAATAGGAAAAAGTAAAAAAAGTACACAGCTTTGAGTATATTAATTAGTTGATATTAGCTATTACCATAGCTAAAGCTTAAAGCTAATTATATGACTCTTATTATTTATAGTTAAATAAAATTAAAGATGATTAAATTTTCGTTATAATTTATTATAAAAGATTTACTTTAATAATTATTAATCTTTATTATTAAATTAAAACTTATAAATAAAAGAATAAAATTATTTAATATTAATATATTAAGCTAGAATTAAGTTTTACATTTACTAATTAACATTATATTAATCATTATATTTTAATAATTAATTTTATATTTCGGAGAATAATATGTTCTGCTCTAAAACTAGCGCTTTGCTTTATATTTGCACCCTGAGTGTAATACCAAAGGGATAATAGCGGCTATGCTATGACAGCCCCGAGGCACCAGGCCGTCGTCCCGCCTTCATGCGAGCGAAGGACTTTACTACCTAATACCTCATTAATCTTATAGAGTAAGGGGGTAGACATATTACCTGATCCTACCAACATTGATGGTCCTGCCGTATGGCGCTCATGGACCGCATCCGCGCAGAGTTTAACCCTGCGGGAATGGGCCAAGGTCGTAGTAAAGTCCTTCTGGTATATCGCTAGGAGACCCCGAGATTACACGACGATATAGAAACGGAAGTGGGTCCGGTAGTTACCCCTATTCTGACAGATACTGATATCACCTGGGGGTTTGAAACATAGACATGGCCTCTCTGACATTGATTGCGCCGGTTACACCGCTTATCCTTGGTTACCAGACAGGACGGTCCCTTTCAGTGGCTAGGAACCTGTTGCTTGCAACAAGATTTATGTGTAAAGGCACCGCTTGGTAGACAACGGCGCCTGATGTAAGGAAATTAAGCAAGGCCAGGGATGGTTTTACAAGAGCTGGGGTCTCAACCGCATCTGTAAAATTGATCGAGCTCTCTTGAGTTCAACTGGGATCATATAAGCTTCTTCAAGTCAGGCGCTTACTTTCATCATCGAGCACCCTGAGAGTCCACAGCTCTCTACGATGGAACATGGGACAACAAGGCATGGAAGCAGGGGAGAGACCGATTGGGCGTGGTGAGAAGCGTAAGGGAAGGCTGATTACCAGGACCTTCTTTCTAATGTCTTTGGTGCTCATGTCATCTATGCCTCTATGTAACCATGTATACCACTGCGCCCCCACTCTTCTAACATTCATGAACGAAATCTAAGTGGCCATTTATTCCTCACTGCGTCTCAACGTCCTCGAAAAGTTTCTGTATAGCCGGTAAGAACGCCTGCGCTTTCCTGAAGTCGCCGAGGCGGACGCGCATGTAATCGAAAGCGACGAGGATGACCTCGTCGAGCTTGGCCTTCTCCTCGGTCCGAGCCTCGTCGCCCTCTTCGGCGCGGACCTCGAAGTGCTCCTCGAGGATGGGGATCTTCTGATAGCGCTGGGAGAAGTGCGTCAGCAGGATGCGGCGGGCCCCCATGCGCCGCCCGACGTCGATGGCCTCGCTCATGGTCGAGTGCTTCTTGGCGACGGCGTCGCCGCGCAGCTCGTCGTCGAAGGTGCTCTCGTGGATCAGCAGCGTGGCGCCACGGCCCATGCGCGCGAAGGTGTCGCTGGGCCGGCAGTCGCCCGAGTATGCCACCTTGAGGCCCGAGGGCCATGTGAATACCGTCGCGAGCGCGCCGTGGCAGTGGTTCACGAAACAGGCGTCGATCCGTGCGACCCCGAACGCCTCGATCTCCTTTGCCGTGAAGATCCGCGGCAGGCTGGCCTTAGTCACTGAGTCCCAGTTCTTGAACTCGACCGGCACGAGGCGCTCGTGCCCGTAGTCTTCGACATCGGCGTACTCGCGCAGCCAGTCGAGCATGTGCACGTGTGACGCGACGACGAGCTTGGACTTGGTTGTCTCTTCGGATTTGGACGTCGCGTCGTGCCAGGCTCTAATGACGCCCGTGGTGCCCAGGTGGTGATCCGCGTGTAAGTGGCTGATCCAAATGGCCTTGAGGCCCCGTAGGACTTCCGGAAGCTCGTTGCCGAAGACGCGGCGCAACTGCCCGAGAGTGTTCTCGCCGCAGTCGAAAAGGTAATTGCCGTATCCTGGAACACGGACTAGCGTGGCGGAGACATTGCGATATTTCGACGGGAGGGCTGAACCGGTTCCGAGAGTGATGACTTCGGCATCTCTGTTCGGGATGTCCGACTCCACCTTCTCGATCTTTTCTAGTAGTTCCGGGTTCGAGATCTTGGTTCTTGCCTGCTCGGTGAGCTGTTGCACTTCTTCACGGAGCTCCTTACTTATGTCGGTCATGGCGAGCATCCCAATGTCTGGAAAGGGGACGACCTTGTCGTCTTGATGAAGGAATTGTGGTGCAAACTGGACGGTCTTCCCAGTTTGCCCAACTTCGTAAGCTGACGTTGAGGGTACAGGTGTGTTTAGGAGAGAGCGCCCATTGTCGAAGATGGGCAATGGAAAGCGCTCGGGGTCAATACAATGTAACTTATACGCTTGTGTGGCGGCGGATTCCAGTGAAATCCTATTAGAGCAGTTATCCGACGATGTGACTATGTGCCTCATTGAAGACATTTTCGTCATAAATTCTTGAAGCTTCGGGTCGTTCGCCACACCCGGACCTAGCAGCCAGAAGATGACATGAATGCCCTTCATTATCTCCCCAGTCGACCATTCAGTGCGTTTAACGAGAGATTCAATGTACGAGGTATCCGGAACGTCGACCACGGCAAATCCCTTGCCAGGGACATTCGGCTCGAGGACCATCTGCGGCGTAACTACTGTCCCATTTTTGCCGGTGACATTTTGGCCCATGGTGAGAAATTTGTAGTCAGGCTTCGCTACACCGTGCTTCTCTGCTTCTTTAGGGTTGAATCTGCCCCTCCTATCATGACCTTTGACGATGTAGCACATGGACTGGGTGGAAGGAGTCGTCCGTGGCAGAGCCTGGACCATGGCTCCCGGCCAGGGTTGCCGGACCAGCACAGGGATATCCGGTACAGGCTCGTTACCGCCTGGCATTGGTCCACTATAGACTTGGATGTGGCCCTTCTCGTCTCGCACAAACAGCTTTGCTGGTAGTTTCGCTTGGTGCAGAGTTGTCTCCACGAGGGCGTCCATCGTCCAGTCCGAATCGAACATTTGGGTAACAACTGTTTCGACCAGTTTTTGGTTTTCATCAGCATCAGATGAGGGCGTCTGATTTGGTCGGCTACCACCCTCGTCTTGCTCCGAGAACTCCTCGTGGCTTCGTTTTCGCGAAGCAGTGGGCATACTATTGGAAGACTCAATAGGCATATACCAGACATTGATATTGTTATCCTTGAAGTCTGGCTCGTTATTCTGCTGCTCTCCCAAACGAGGATCATGGCGGATCTCCTGAGGTCTTAAGGGGAGGCCTTTACGGAAAATGAATCGCCGAGACGTGGCCAGAAAGTGAGCCAGGTTCTTCCCTCCGTGAATATTCAACCTTGACATAACATTGTCCGCAGCAAGTCCGGCCTTATTCTTCTTCTTTTTTGCATTCTCATCCTGCTGTTCTTTCGCCGAAGCAAGAACATCAGCTATAGTAAGGATAGTACCCATAAGCCCTCCCGCATTTTGCCAATTGATCACGCCCGATAGGAAGAGGTTCTCTGCCTTGTTCAGCGCTACCTTCCGCTGGACCATAGCCCGCTGAGTACCCTCTGCAATATTACCGAATACATATCGTTGGTTGTCGAAGTGGAGTAGTATACAAGTGCCTGGAGTGTCGGCGGTGGGCGTGGTGACGAGCTGAACCCAGTTAAGCATCCTGGTGGCTAAGATGCTCCTAGTATCTGCCAACAGTGCTGACGATAATGACTGTCTCCGTTGGGGTCCTCGAAACAAGAGAAAATGGGCGCCGTATAACTGGGAGGTGGCTGTCGGGCTTAATAGAGAAACGTTTGTTTCGTTCAGTAGGCCTGGAGGGAATTCTGTCTTCGCAAATACTGAGTTGGGGATGGATTTCGGATTGAACGTCGGAGATACTAGGTTGGGGTTGTAGTACGCAAGAGAGGGTAGTTTGGGAGGCCAGCTCGATGCGCTCTTCAAGGCCTTTCGACCATTCATCTAGCTTATGAGAAAATTGTTGTACATGTCGCCGCCTATCGCTTTGCCGTATGACTCTTTTACCAAGTCGAAGTCATTCATCGAATTGGAAGGCGGAAAACCCCCCCCCGGATGACCGATGAAATAATTCCATATTTTTCTTATCAACTGCTTATCGATTAGACCGAATTCGGACAGGTGGCTGCCGCTGCTCCACCGCTGACACAACTAAGTTCTCAGCTCCCAATCGTGGCTTGAAAGACGAAGTCAACTGGCTTTTTGTTATTACTTTACTATTTTCACCCCCCCTTTCCTATCAAGCTCTAAATTCAACCACTTGTTGCTGTGTCATTTCAGTGTAGACACATTCAACAAGGGGCGCTATTTAATGAACGGTCGCACCATGCTGCTCCAACGCTCCCCGTCCGCTGATGCTGTACCAACTTGGCTACCTAAGTTGCTATGGATTATAGCTCAATACTTCTAGATTTCGTACTTGGTAGACTGTATCTGAGGAGTTGCGTTAGCGCGCATCGCCGTGTTCTCCCTGGAGAACACCTACCACTAGAAGGGCCAGGAGCACCCGACGAGCCTTCCATCTGAAGGTTGATGATCCTGCGCACCGGATGTCAGCAAGCCAACAACTACTCCGATGCCAAACCTCGTGTCAGGTAAACCCGGGGCGGTAAACTGACAGATACATTGGTTTTCCGAAGAACTTCCCTCCCACTTGCGTGGCAATGAGAGTCCCATCCATGTAGAATTTCACAGAGACGTCCCTCTGGTTGATGTCTCGCACCTCGCACTTGATCGAGTGAAACTGGTCCGGGCTCGGATAGTCCACATCTTTCCACGAGAGCTCCGACGAGGTGTTGAACGTGTTGAACGAGATCTTGCCGGACCCCTTCCACTCCGCCATGTCGATCTCGGGGGGCCAGCTATCGACGGCCGTCAGCCAGAAGGCAGGCCAGGTCCCCCGCGTAGTTGTGGCCTTGAACTCGCCCGCGAAGTCGTATCCCCCGCCACGCGACACGTTGAAATGCTCCCTCGCATGGATGGCGCCGGACAGGTAGTTGATCTTGATGTTCTTGCCCCCATGCACGGCGTCTGGCTGTCCGCTCACCTTTCGCGCAGTCAATGTCAACATGCCGTTGGAGAACCGGACTTGCCCCCTATCCATACGGGCGCCTCCGTTATGGTCGGTCCCCCAGGGGTAGTTGTACGCCCAGTCGGCGTCGAAGTCGGATTGGGAATTGAAGCTGCTCGGCGGGATCATCGTACGTACGGCTGTTGCCGTAGCCGCGAGGGCCGCACACAAAACGGCGCTACTAGTAAATCGCATGCTTATGGAGACGAGACGACTATATGTCTGTCAAGCTGACAACAGTCGGATAAGGGGTCTCTCGTTAAAGCGCGTCATCCTGCGCTTTATAGTCCAGCTCGCCGTCCTGTTTAGACACTCGGCAGTTCGAAACATACGGTATCATTCCCGTTTAGTTTGCCATGGTTATCCGGGAAAATCAAGGTGCTCTTCCCTGTGCGGTGTGGTTGACCTGATTGTCGGGATTCAGAAAGCGATTAACTCCTCTAGTCGGCTAAAGAGGGTTAAAACATTGCGATGTAACCTCATTGGCGAATGCTGGCATTACATACGAAGATCCGGGGGGGGGCGGCGGGGGGGGGGGGGGG
>QJNX01000374.1:0-51016 GCA_004155925.1 Monosporascus sp. MG133
CCCCCCCCCGTTCAAGGTACGAAATAGATGATCCCAATCAACAGTCATCCATTGACTACACCATGAAATGACCTTATCCGTTTAACTTCGTGATCAGACACCGAGCATAATGGTTTAGCATGTGATGCATGCGGTGATGCCATTACACAATCATCTTCTAGATGTTGAGACTCGTTCGATGCTTCAACGACTCGTCACTAATTGGCAGTAATCTCTACTCTACCAAGCACGAGTTGTAGGACACAGCATCATATCGCACATCCCCCTTCCCAGTTAACTATACACAACTACTCCGCCTCAGCACTTGAACACGGGCGGGCCGGGGATTGTATACGGCTGTGCCTTGTATGCATCGTAGGTGACGCCGGGGTCGCTGCCCTTGTACGCTCCGGGGAACGAGACCAGGTTGGTCGAAGGGACCACAGTGCCGCTACCGGTGACCTTGACCTGGTGGCAGCCGGGGTAGAACTGTGCACCTGGGTACTACAAACATCCGGAGTCAGTAAATGCCCTGTCTGGTCAATTGGGTGAATAATCGGGGGCCGTGAGATATGTTTCAGGAGTTATCCGGCTCCTGAAAGTCCACATTTGGGATTTGTGCGCTCGAACTAGAGAAGATGGGGGAAGAAATAACTCCAGACAGTGCTTACCTGCCAAGCGGCGTGCAGCGCAATGATCTCGTTGCGGAGGATATAGTAGCCCGGCTTGAGGCAGCTGGGGATCGTGTACTTGTAGCCGTCGTTGGGCGCCGTCATCAGCTCCTCATCGCCCCAGACGTTGCTAGTACCTTGCCTTCCGTCCTCCTGAATCTTGAACCACACCGCCGCGTCACCGGGCATGTAGTCCTGGCAGCCTTGTGTTTGTATCTTCGTCAGCAACCAACCGTCATTAAGTCGGATCGGAAGACAGGGAACTTACCCGTGTCAGGACACCTCGCCATGTAGGTGATGACGGGGCCCATGTGGCTCTCGGGCCAGAGCGTCCAGCGAAGAGTGTTGGTCGATCCGGCTGGTGCGATGGCATGCAGCTTAGCCGGTTCGGACCCGACGACGCCGCCGTCGGTATAGCCGCCGCACTGCAGGTCGGCGTAGTCCACGTTCTCGACCGGCCCGTTACCCTGGACAGGACGGGAAATACGTTCGGGCTAAACACGGTTCACACTTGCATTAGCTATGGCGATCCCGGTAACTGCCGTGGCGACGATCAGGGCTCTTGGGGAGCGAGGGATCATATATATATATCGTCAACTAGTATGCATACCTTGGGGTTCGTCCACGGATCCGAGTTGATCTAGGTTTCAGGTGTTAGCCATATGAGGCCGCGTGCCAAGTTCACTTGTAGTTCGCGATTATGAGATTTACCTGGTAGAACTCGTAGAATTGACCACCGATCGTGCCATTGTCGATGTATCCATGGGCGGCGGAGAGACCGGCGCCTCCGAGAATGGCAGCAAGGACCTTCATGTTTGCTGCAAAGGTATTATATAACAAGTGACGTTCAAACAGAGACTAGTTTCGATTACAGGATGGCATAGCCAGCATCCCAAGGAAGTAAGATTTACAAGAGAAGCGAAGTTTGGACGGCCGACTACTGGCTCCTCAAATGAGAGACAGCCATCGGCACTGGACGCTCTTATATAAGTATAATACTCGGATTTATTACCACCATCATGAGGTCGACTTTGCTCCCCTAGTCGCCCCGTGAGGCCTGGTACTACCCACTTACAGCCTTTCATCTCCCATAGCGGTCTGCAGTTGATTACAACGGCGCGCGGAGGACCAGAGCTGTGTTCCACCGCAGTCGCAGAGAATTCAGCACGGAGCGATGGCCCCCGGCGCCCAGGAACTTGGGAGCACTGTATATATATCAGGACCGAAGCGCTTTCCCATCATGGTCGGCTCAGGCGTAAGGGCCGCGTTTCTTCCGTTTCTTCACTACATTGTAATGTGCCTTTCAAAATATGCGAGTCGCTAGGACAGGGAGTACTAGCTCTATCCGCTTATGGCACGGAGCGTCCCTTTTAAGTAATCTGAGGCACGAAGCGCCGGGTTTGAAGTGGTTGGTGGAAAGTTCAGACCTGATTTCTGCAGACCTCAGACCCACTGCGAAATCTTCTTGGAACATTCTAAGACTTATCTGTCCAATAACCGACTTCACACTAACGTCGACTGTTAAGAGTAAAGTGTGAGGGCGTAAGCAAATGCTGTCGAAATACTGTATGGAAGATTTCGCAGCGGGAGTAGCAAACAGGTGACTTCTTATATTATTTATTACCGAATGGCGTATAGAGTTGCCGGCAGAAGTCCTCCTTAGCCCCCCACTAACCTCTACTATTTAACACAAAACGCGGGGACATAGCAATATGCCCTGTCAATGAATCATACAGCCAATGCCTCCTTTACAATGAGCGTTGCGAGCACCATCCGATAGCAATAAGCACGTTCAAACAGGCACTATGGACATTGGGGTCAGCACCTGCGTCCTTACCGCGAAAAGGTTGGACGGAAAAAAACAAATCAAGTCCAATGATCACTTACTGATGTTGCCCTCCCTCAAGTCTTTATCGGAAACATCCTTTAGAGGGTCCTTCTTGTCGAACGCGTGACTAGCGCGTTCCTTACGGGACATCTTCAGGATATTGTACTTCTCGCCAGCTGTGATGCCGTGGTCTCTCTTAAAGGCATTGAACTGCGATTTGAACCGTGTTAGTGCGACAGGCATGAGAATGCGATCGTTTAGTGAAACTGACCTTCTTCTTCCACGCCCATCTATCCGCTTTCGCATTACCCGAGAGCGTCTCGATCTCCCCTTTCTCCTCTTCGATGGAAGACAACTTTTCCTTGAGACCGTAAACGCCAGCATTCTCGAGCTCGATACCAGCCTTCTTGGCGTATGCGACGACTGTCTCGGGCAAATCCACATCAGACTCATCATCGGCATA
This sequence comes from Monosporascus sp. MG133, assembly GCA_004155925.1. NCBI lineage: Eukaryota > Fungi > Ascomycota > Sordariomycetes > Xylariales > Monosporascus > Monosporascus sp. MG133. The sequence continues at coordinate 2,942 of QJNX01000374.1, forward strand.
CTCGTTCGAGACCTGCGACCACTCCAAATAACACGCCATTACAAGACCTAGGTCTTTGATGCGTGAATCGGCCTTGAGCAGTTTGGCCAGGTCGAGCTCATTGAGCATTGCAAGGAATGCGAGACCTATCATGCTAATAGTCTCTGACAGAAGTTCGCCGTCATCTATCACTTTGCGGAAAATATTAGCTTAAGGTATTTGAACAGAAACTCGCTATCTAACTCACTCATCCAGGACCCCAGCTCATCTCGCAGAAGCCAATGGACCAGTGAAGACGTGATGGACCACATCTCATTCAATCGGGCATCATCATGCGTCTTCTTGCTGAACTCCTTGTCGAAAGCCAGAAGCTATCCACGTCAGCATGGTGTCCAAGAACAGACGATTATATGGCAAAGGCCAAGCATGTCGTAGGATGGACTTGAGGATTACATACTGTGTTCTGGACCAGTTCCTGTATTCCGTATCCGTGGAAGTCGTTGTAGATGTACATGCCGAACATGTCAGGGTTGGTGTATAAGGCATGCCGCTTGAGATAGCAGTACTTCTTCCAGGCTTGCCACACTACGATACCTGGTGTCAATGCTTGTTCTTCCTATACGATTGGCGACTAATGGGCCATCACAACGTCTGGTTCAGGAAGCAGGCCAAAAGAAGCCCCCTTTTTTTTGAGGGAATCATGCTCATAGGCGAGGAGAGAGGGGAAAGGAAATCAACCAAGAAGCGGCTTACTGGAGATCCATTTGTGGTCAGGATGATCAGCAGCAGGCTTCGTGACGACACCGTCTTTGGAAGTCACAAGCTCATTGTAACGGTCCTCGATTTCATCCTCGTCCAGCTGCTCATCTTCATCCTTATCCTCGTTCTCATTCTCGAAGTCGAAGAATGGGCGAGTCAAGCAATAATACTCATACGGAGGTCGATTTTCCAAGTCGTCGTCGCCACGGTTGCCCTCTTGACCACCACCACTTCCGGAGGCAGTAGCGCTGGCATTATCCTCGGCGGGTTCAGCCGTCTTCTTGCTCTGCTTCCTACCTCGGGCTGGGCCTGATTGCGTGTTTGCATTTGAGTCTGCGAGCTGGCGCTTTGGGGGCATGATGAAAGCTGCCAAAGCTCTCTGGATCGGAATTCCTCAGGTGTTTAGACCACTCGGTAAAGGGGAGTTGACGAGTATGAGCATGTAATCGATGGGATTAAACAATGATGTATAGGTTGAAGTCTATATGTAAGACAATCAGGTCGGTGAAAGTCCCAGGAAACCTTTGTGGCTTTTTCTACGGACGAATGATTGTTGCAGTCCGTGCGCGCTATCAACTCTAGTAAGTAGTGTTAGGTGCAGTATTTTAGGGGGTGATGCGGTGATTGGAGCGTCATAGTGAGCATAAGCTCCCTGGAAAAACCGCGTATGTAATGCGCCAAGTTGGAGCTACGACCACTACTATTACTCCTGTACCTGGACCTCTTCAACTTAATAAGTCCCGAGGCCATTCTGCGCGCATTCAATGTCTACACGGGCAGCTCGTGCAGACTATTTACACTAACAACGGAGGCCACCTTGCGATAGCTGCGAAAGGGTGAAAATTTGACTGCCATGGCGCTGCCATGACATTAGAACAGTGGTGAATAGTATATCTTCGAACTACTCCGTCATAAGTTCTAAGGATAAATCAGCTGCTAGCTACTCGTCAAAAGGATCAGCCGCGCAAGCAGATACTTCCATCGTATCTTGAAGTCGACCTTTTTATGATAAGGCCGAACGTGTATAGGCACGAGGCTTGGGCGATGTCGACCCTACGGTCTGGTTGGCGTATGACGCAGCCAACTGGCCTAGCCTTAATTCCTACCCCTATTCACTGGGGCAGGATATGATATATGGAGTTTCAAAGGCAAAGTCTCCAACAGATACAAACTCCAACCATTTACGCCTCGGCCATTGTGATGAAGCTGAAGAGGCATCTTGACTCTTCGTCGAGGTCCTTTCAGACGCTGAGCTGGGTACTCGCTTGTTCCTGCATCTGCCCCTTATTCACGGTCCGTACTGAAGACCCTAGGGTCGCTACGTGGACCTTCCTATAGATAAGTACTCAGATCGACCTCAAGTTGTGACATGGTATTCCGCACAAAGACATCCATCCTCTTAAACCCATCCATTGTGCACTCGAGGATCCCTGAGTCTACTCGCACCGACACTCGGCTAATAAGGCTGAGGCCACACACCCCTCATTCACGCCTCATACGGCCCTTCATATCGACGACTCTCTTCCAGCTGGTAGTTGCAGTGATGGTGATTTCAAATATCCCTTTCCGGTCTGAAATCGCTATCTTGACACCTGGCGGGTCTGAATCGACTTTGAACCGGCTCTTTGAGACCTTGACGGAAGAAGATTTCCACACGACACGGTGACTAGCGCCCAGTGCACATGTCGCGGCGGTAGCTTTCTTCGAGCAAGGAACAGAATTACGACACTTGTGCTGTTACTCCTCATGCGGTGCGACTGGAATAAGCCGGAGTAACCGGTCTAGCAGCTCAAGGTTCGAATAGAGAAGCGGTTCGTCTTACTCACGCCCAGCGTCAACTGGTTTACACCCAAGACCCGGAAGGCACTGAAGGAAGCTAGCTTCGTTTACCTGCCTATCATCGTCGGCTGCGGCTCGCGGAGTACTCGTGAGACCACTGAATACTGCTGCGACGCATGGGAAGCAGGCGGTCGCTAAGCCTTGATATTGCCTCCGTCTTATTACGCCGGCTTGTTTGCCCTTCATCGGACACCGTCATGAAGTACTTCGCAGAGGCTGCAGATGCATCGTCGATGCCGCCCATGATTACAACTATCCTGGAGCGATCAAATGTCTGGATTATTGCTCTCCGGTGTGATTCTGAGGCTTGCTTAACACCCAAGGATTGTCGGCTTTAAGTTAACTTGAAGCAAGGTCGGCAAGCTGATCACATAACTACGGCGACGCACAACCTGGCTATGCACTATACCCTGAATTCTTTGTTCTAGAAGGCCCGACAAAATTCTATATTCGGTCATACTGCTCGGAGGGCGTGGTATTTCGTCAGCGTCGGAACTATTGCATTAACAGCTTCTATCGGAGTCATCTAGCTCTACGGGGCTACTAGGCTCTATAGGGCTATGCAGCCGGAGGACCTCATCTCGGGGGGCGACTGGACGGCCATCCAAGCTGGTGTCGTTGGTGTCAAAGCAGGGCCCGAGGCATGGATGGGATACGCGGCGACGCGCAGAAGTCCCTGCCCAAACCGACTGCCGAGCAAACTAAGCCGTGGAAAGAGGAATTCAAGGAGCTGGTATTATTGGAACAGTCGTTGTGACAGCCTGCCGGTACCCGAAGCCACGGCAGACTGGCCAGGCCAAGCGCCAGTATCACGCAAATCACGCACCTCTATCAGGACGCTGAGCATCAAAGTTGCTTCGGTGGTAGCACGAGGAAACGCCCAGATGCGATGAGAACACCGGGAAGAGAAAGACAACGAGACTGACGCCCAGTTCCTTAGCCCTTTCGGGCTCGTGGTGCTTTAGATGACAGGAGATCGAAATAAGGGGCCACGATGATGTCATCAAGTGCTACACTGATTCCTATCTGGAAGTGATGCAGGATCATGGCAAAGCCTCTGACCCTTTAACGTCTTTAGTTCCCGTTCAAGATCCAAAAAATATTCCTATGGGACCGTCTTCTTCTGCCACGCAGTTTTGTTTGGGCGTGCATACTGCCAGCCCACTCACGGGAGGCTTGACGAACGCGGTTCATCTCCATCGTGCGCAGACTTCCCTTGTTGTGATGTTGAGTCAAGACGTATCTGGCATCATACTTCTTACTATCAGTAATCGAAGGAAGGGGCGATTCTTTCGCGAGCAAGATATTTGATGAGCTGAGATGTCTCAGGCGTGACACTCTCTCTTAATGTCTCGCCCGCTGCGTCAATCCGATACAGCGAGAATACTCCGAAAGCCAGCTGGACAACCTGTCTTACCAGTCGCAGCCTGATTCACGCGGCCTATTGTTGAAGAATTAAAACAATCATCAAATGGACTATTGCGGCACACCTAGTGTCCCGTGCGGTATACCCCCTGATGAGCGCCGCTAATCGTGACTCGGGCTTCGCACGTAAAATACTACTTTTCTTCCGAAAGCCTTTGTCACAATGCCGCCTGGAAAAGAAGCTAAGATACTCACATATCAACACTGGCTTCTGTGCCAATCACCTCCTCGCCTACAACGTATACCTCGATTCTTCTTGCCCTTACTCGAAGCATCTGCTGCCGTTCATCTGTATCTTTGACGTCGTTGCCGTTCGAATCAAGTAAATAGGCATCGAGGCATCAGGGGACTCCCCGATCATCCCACTGAAGAGGTTGGGCTTCCCGATTTTGGAGAACGCAACTGATTCCCGATGCCCTTTGCATAGGATTGCAAGACCAGTACCCCCGATTATTGACCGGTAACTCTGTTTTAGGCCGACGATGATATCCTTGCGCACGGGCTCGAAGGCCATGGTCAGCCGGTTCACGCCGTGCAATCGAAGTATAATAAATCTGACCTGGAGCCTTACCTCACTCGAATTCCCTCATGCGATGGCGTTATAGTAATGAGCGTGCACCCGCGGTTTATCAATAGTACTCATGGCGCTTCGATATTGACTTAGAAGTCGCACGGCAGTCCTCAGTACGAGAAACCTTGTCCCACCGCGACAATAAGGGATTTCATGTCGTGTCCCGCGTCACCGACCAGAGGGAAGCCACCCGCACGGTTCCGCTAAGTAGTCTAGGAGCGGTTATTTCAATAGCCACGTTGACGGATCCGGAAGGAACCCAGGGGATCAACCGCCCGTCGTGATAGCATGTGGAAAATTATCCTTGGATTGCCGTAAGCAGCCGGGGACATGCGGCTTACCGCTGAAGAAAACATGGCGAATGGAACACGGGTCAGTTTGCCTTTACCAGCAAATACGACTCACTATTGTTACAAGCGCCTCAGTAGTGGATCACCGATCAAATTGATGACACGGACTGAGTTCTGTATCGATCTGGCGATACAGACCTTTTTGGGCCCTTGAGAAGATGAGCAGCTAGGTTGTGAGAGCTTGTCCTTGAGCGCAAAGCCCCCTGAATCAGCCGCATTATCGACGGGCACGAGTCGAATCGAAGACTAGCATCTTCAAATGGGACCGTCCACTGGATTAGACAAATGGGGAGATTCATCCTGCCTCAGCCTCCACCTATTGACTAAGTTGGTGTTGCCCGTATTCAACGTAGTATCTAAGCCGCATTTCAGAGCACCTTCTCCCCTTAAAACCAGGAACTGCTATGACCAAACATAAAACCTCCTGTTGTTTCGCATCCTTCTCGAGCTTTGCTTTCCAACGACTTACGTAGACTAAAACCTTCGAAATAACCATAGATATCGTTTCTGCATATCTCGTTCTGCTGCGACTTTTACAGCTTGTCTTTTCTATTGGCTAAGGAGAGTTGGCTTTTTAACGTCCTCGTCGCTTCTTTCTCCTTTCTCCTTTTTCCCCGAAGTAGAATGTTACTTATTAGAGAACTCTTGCTCTTTATGGCTGCAGCCAGCCTCGTAAAAAGCAACAGCATACCTATAATCGGCCTGACTACGGGCATCGACGAGGAGACAGGCACACGACCTGCTCGACGCAATATCAACGAGCTCGAAGTTGAAGCCGGCCCCATCTGGTATGGAAGGCCACGTCATATTACCCGCACAGCTGCTCACCACCGTCAGGGATTTATTCATTCGGGCACTCTCGGCTCTGGAAGATGACTCGGACTCCGAGGAGAATTCGTATTTTGGTGTCGCAGGTAAGGATCGATTAAATACTCTGCCGAGACCTTTTACCGAGCTCACTTATAAGGCGTCCATGGACAACCTTACAGGCCTTGGAATGGGGTCGGTCCAGTACCGGGCGGTGAAGCGAGCGGGTTCTGTCCTCACGGTGTAAGAGAGATTCTCACTCCCCTCCACTGTGGCAATGTTAGACATATGCCAACTAATGACCTCTAAAGGAGACCCTCTTCACATCGTGGCATCGCCCATACATGACCTTATACGAGGTATGCGTTAAGAGCGCTCCACGCCGGCTCCCGCTGACTATAAACAGCAAATCCTTGGGCAGAAGGTACAGCAGCTTGCCAACGAATACAGTGGTAAGGATGCTTCTGCTTATAAGGCGGCCGGGCAAACGTTTCGTCTTCCCTACTGGGACTGGGCCTCGGACGCCCGCATTCCTCCATCTTGCACGAGGCAAAACATCACCGTGAACGCGCCAAAGGGGCCTATCACAATTCGTAACCCCCTTTACAGCTACAAGTGGCACCAGTATCCTCTTGACCAAGGTCTGTTCCCTGGCTCCGAAAGTCTCGAGAACGAAACAACAAGATCACCAAACCCAGCTAGTCATTTCCCAGTAGAGGACGTAAATACGAAGCTAGCCGCGCAAGCACGGCAGATAAAATTGAAGGTCGTAAGTGTATTCTCCAACCATGGTAAACATCGAATGTACTGATATGCCGCAGTACTATGCTTTCGCTTTCGCCGACACCTACGAGAAGATGGCCTCGATGACAGGCAACGGGAACAGCTTCGAGTCGCCACACAACGATGTTCATAACCTCGTCGGTGGTTCTTTTGCTACCCTGACCGTCACTTCGTTCGATCCCCTATTGTGAGTGCTGCCGTCGACTCTCGCTACTGCTGACTGTTCTTTTAATACATCGGTCCAGTATGTTGCATCACTGCAACCTTGACCGTCTCGCTGCGATATGGGCTGCTATCTACTTCGAGAACACGGTTCAGACTACCCCCTACCAGAGTGGCGGTCTGTTCGCGACAGCCAAAGGCGAGGATATCACGGCCGACAGCCCGCTGAAGCCCTTCTACCAGGCGGACGGGAAAACGTTTCACACTAGCAGGAGCGTACGTGATATCACGCAGTTTGGCTATACTTACCCTGAACTCCAAGATCTGGATTTGGACGTCCACCAAAACGCGCTGCGCGTCACCGAGCTTGTCAATGACCTTTATGGTTCTCTTCCAGCCCGCAGACTGAGCCGGGCCCATTCCAGGGGCTACGGCGCACAGAGTTTGAGAGAATGGGTTGTATCTGTCGAAGTTGAGCGGTCAGAACTTGAGATTCCCTGCACGATCAACATCTATATGGGGGACAGATATGCCGGTCGCACAACATTGCTTGATATGCCGAGAAATGGGATCCTATTCGACGAGATCCCCTTTGCTGAAGCCATCGGCGCTTCCGAGTTCCGCGGCATGAGTCCGGACGCAGTCGAAGGCCTGTTGGAGAAGGAGTTACGCTTCGAGATCAAGAAGGTATGTTTTCCGTATCGTGTGATTCTTACGTCAAGCAGTGATACACCGTATATGTGATGGCCCATAATGAGTACTGCATTAGGGCCTGCCGTGCTCCTGATGATAAAAGTTAGGGGTCCAGTCCGCTAACTTGCATTGCTTTTGCATCATCTAGGATGATGGGACTGTCCTCGACCCTACGAAAGTGCCGAGCTTAAGGCTAGATGTTCAAGGCTTCGACCTCCAGCCTCCCAGCAGCCTGTCCGAACTTCCCAAGTATAGCGACAAGTACACTTACTCCAAGGTCTTCGCGCAGTACAATGGCACACCGACACTCTAATAACTGGACTACTACTGGTGCTAGCTCTTGAAACACTTTGGTATCTTCGAAGGGGGAATACAGCATATAGTTGCATTCAGCATTACACGGGCATGGACACGGCATTTTGAGTGGTGTGGTTGCCTGGGACTTCGAAGCTGAAGGTGGCCCTCGGGGGTTACGAGTATTATAAGGTGGATGGCGCTAAGATGGCCGTCAACTGACCACCACGTAGACTAATATCATACACCTATATACACAATCTGATATTAGCTTAATAACTCGAGGTATACGGGTAACTTTTCTCATGCCTGAAAAGCAGAAATGGCGTATAAGAGCCTACTCTGATAAGGAACCGACTTCCAGGTATGGTTCTACAACAGCTCTGTCGTACGGCTGGGTTATCATGCAGCTAGATATGCGCTGCTTCTAGCGGAGGCGTCCCAATAAGGTATCTGTTACACACGGGAGGCCTTTTTTTCTAGTGCCTATTTTCCAGTCCCGGGTTCTTGGCGATGAAGACAGAGGTGCAGTAAGATTCGACAAGGAGGCCTTTCCCGTACCTGCGGGAAGAACACGGTGGCTACGTTGAGTTCGCCCGGATACCTCAATAATCGGTCACGACGTGGGCCGCATGAGCCGGCGCGTTTCTCGCCTCCCTTCCTTCCCCCCCATTTAGGAAGCAGTTTAAGCCCAGGGGCAAGGCCGATCATCATGGGGTCGACGGTGTGTCACGAGGATCCTTCCCAGTGTAGCGAAACCATGTAACTCAATACATGCACACATACTAAGCAAGGTCGTGTGAGACAAGCCCGACCACTTACAGCCACGTGTGTATAGGAGGCTGCAATCGGGTTGGGCTTCGGTATGTGCCCAAACCTTGCTGATAGCTGTTTTGTGTACCCGTAACTACCTGGGATCATCTCTGAGTAGTCGTTTCCAAGGGTGTAGCGTGAATATTCCCTACTTTTCGTTAGTTGCTACCGGGCAGTTAATAAAACCCCCAGCACCAATCTCGAATAGAAATCTTTGGAGCTCAGAAGCTGAGACAAGCATTTAAGCCTATGCCATAGGTGTTGGTTGGTTCTCTCCGTGAAGGGCAGAGCTTCGAATCGGAGGGCGGCATAGAACCACCTCAGATATAATCGATTGTAACTCAAGTCAGGACTAGAGTTTACCCCCTGAATTACATAAACCATAGGCTTCAAGCTCACATTCTGACTGGCAAAGATGCTTCCGACAACATGAGTGCGACCTGTCTCGGTCCGACAATCCAGGTTATTCCCTAGGCGCCGCCTTCCCTCTTCGCGTATTCCTCCTCCATCCTCTCCTCGTAGAGCCGGTCAGCTTCGATCTCGGCCTCTGTCTTCTCCCTCGTGATGCCTGCGCCAGTGTTTACTCCAGCTCCGGTTGCAGTGTGGCCGCCGCTCAGCCCATCACCCGCCGACGAATTTGATTGCGACGAGGCGGAGCCGGAGCCGCGCACGTGCTCAGTGATATCAGATGTTGGGATGGGCATCCTGAAGATGATAGTGGAAGGTAGGCTTGAAATGACAACTGTTTGTTTTTGTAGTTGCCGAAGTATGGAAGTCACACGGGAGGCTGTAGTGCAGCCCTGGACTGATATATGTACGTTACCGGGTAAGGACTTGCCGACTCAAAAAGTGCTCACTCGGTGGCGATGGCTGACTAGTGGTGCAGTGGTATTATAGCTTCGCCACCACAGCCACATTACCTTTCGAGGTACTATGAATGGTGCCTGGTTCGTGACATGCACTATGTATATATACTAAGCTTTCGTACAGGAGCTCATACCAATTGCCAAATCAGGAAATGGGTGGAGCTCTAAGCCAGTCATGTTGCCCCAGGACATCTGATAAGGTTACTGTAACTCCGGCCGATTCGCAAGCCCGAAATTGTCGGAAATACCAGACTGTATTTACGAGCGTAGACGGTCCACATAGCACTATAAAATACCTACCCGGGCAGTTGTAATACGACAGGAGCTCGCCCCTCTGCAAGCTTGTTCGGCCGCCTAGGTTTGATTTGCCTGTTATCGTCAACCCCTTCTTGCGCAAACTCAATACCGGCTCCCCAGTTTATACCGTCAAGCTAGCTGAAAAGAAACCTGCACGTACATGTATGTGTATATATAGACTCGCAGGTATCACCATCTCCTCGATACAGTATCCTTACTGTACACAGGTAAGTACCTAGTCGACACTACGTATCTCGGAGCCGAGTCACGCCAGACAGTAAGCCCGAGCTGGCTTGTCCGATCCGAATCCTTACCCGGTCAGCGAGGTTGTCTTTTCGCATTCATATTTAATAAAAACCATGTTGGGTTCCAAGAGGAGGAGAATACCGAATGGAGCTCTATTTATTTCCAAAATGTCCCTCGAGCAAGTTCGAACACTCCATAACCGTTAGAGCAAAGGACGAAAACGCTGTGGAAGTCGTACTTGGACGTACCTGGGGGAATTTACGTAGGAGTGCTGGTTCTCGGTATCTGAGTCGCCCATCCCACTTTAATTTCGGGCTGGTTCGACGGGCGTTTGTCGGATCAGATAAGGATTCCTCGGAGCTCCCCCACGCCTAATTACGTTAATGATGCCATCCACTACAGATCTTCCAGCACCCCCTCTGAAGCAGAAGATGACCCTGGGCTTTAAATCGCTGCTCGACGGCGCCAAGAAACTCGCCCTTGGCGACTCGGGCGTCGGTGCCGACAGCAAGGCGTCCATCGGGCAATTATTCCCGCGGACGACCCCGGAGGTCGACGGCGAAGACTGCACCCACGACTGTGAGAGCTGCCACATCAATTACCCCCGCGGATTCAAGATAGACGAGGAAGACGTGCTGTACGGCCACGTCAAGGGCTGGAGCACCCACGTCCTCGTCGCCACGGGCAAGAGCGATTGGGTGCGCGATGTAGAGGACGAGAAGGGCAGCATCATGCAGGCCATCGGCAAGGCGGACAAGCCGGAGAACGGGGTATGTTCCTTTCTCTTATTCCCTAATATACGGATCCCGGTCCCCCGGACGACATCGCTAGGGAATCCGCTACAGCGGGAATGCCAATGCGACTCGTGGCATCACGTTATCAAAATCTAATTTCGAGTCCTGCGTTTACAGAGACTCATGCTCTCGGCCTCCAACATGCCCACGCCGACACACACGGCCGACTACTCGCAGCCAACCACGGTGTTACTGCTGCCCGCCTTCACCGTCATCGAGAACGTGACGCCGGCTTCGGTCCCGACGCTGATCTCCGACTACATTAACCGAGCGCCGACGACGACCACGCCTCTCGGCCCCGTTTCAATCCCTAGGTCCGTTCCCGCGCCCGAGCCCGCCTCCGCGAAGGAGTTGATGGCCCGGCCGTCTCCCCACAGGGCCCTCATCCTCCTCTGCTCGCAGAAGACGCGGGACGCGCGGTGCGGTCAGAGCGCGCCCCTGCTGCGCAAGGAGCTCGAGCGCCACCTGCGACCCCTCGGCTTGTACCGCGACCTCGACGATGAGCGGCCTGGTGGTGTGGGCATATACTTCATCAGCCATGTCGGCGGGCACAAGTACAGCGCCAACATGATGATCTACCGGCGGCCGGACGCGTTCGGGATCGACGGCGTGGAGAGGGGCCGGTTGCCGGAGGGGGAGGGCGTCGCGATCAAGAAAGGCGCTGCGAAGATGAAGAAGAAGAACACGGCGGAGGGTGCTCAGGGAGGAGATGGCGAGAGGAAAACCGAGACCGAGAGCGGAGAAGAGAGCGGAGAGGAAGAGGACTTCGGGGCGGCGCAGTGCATATGGCTTGCGAGGGTAAGGCCCGAGGATTGCGAGAACATCGTCAAGTACACGGTGCTGCAGGGCAAGGTGGTCAAGCCGGATCGGCAGCTGAGGGGCGGGTTCGATCGGACGAAGGGGTTGATGAGCTGGTGATATGGTTGGTCAAGCATCAATGTTTTGTTCTCAATTCTTTTTTCTTTTTTTCTCGTCGGCGATGCATTTTTCTTAGAAGCATTTGCGGCGTTGGTTATAGGGTCACACAGGGCTCACTCCCTACTAGATGCCTAGTATTAAAGACAGCTCGTGGCTAGCCAAGACTAAAAGTCCGACGTCAAAAGACGGTAAACATGTAAAATACACTAGGGTGGACCGTGGCATAGAGATTTACTAATCGCATGAATAAAGGGTGATGGATGGATAGAAATTGGAAGTTCTGAATATGATGTTGTACTGGGACTTTTGAATTCGACGAACCCAGGACATCGACTTTTCTACATAGTAGCTGTGCAGGCGCCTGTACTCAAGCCTTCCAAGGTTGTTACCCTTACTGTTGCTAGGTACCTACCTAATGACACCCTCAGGTTGAGTGCCAAGTATCGGACCACGGCTTGGGGTAAGCTCCGCCCTTACGTAGATAGGTAGGCACATACATCATGGGGTGCAGTACCTACTATGTATACCGATACCTCTTAGGTACCCCAGACGGACCCATCTTTATTATTAGTACCCCGTGTCGGCTGCACTTCCGCCATGTGAGAGGCTGCTGCCGTCACTTTGCCTCGGTCGAGCCGTGGCTGGGGCGAATAGCTAGACCAGTTGACTTACCAACGCTACTCTATCAACCAACCGATACATCCACTGACGACTTTACACGGTAGAGATCTCACCCCCTTCCCTTAGTCGTCGTTCTACTTGAGAGTCTGTCATGGTAAGCCGGTAACGCGCCCATCATGACAATCCGCGAGGACGTCGTGGCCTCCGCCGTCGCGTGTAGGTTACCAACCCTTCCCGAGTGTTCGCGGTTATCTGACGAATTCTTTGTTTAGTCTTACAGGACCCGAACGTCGTGTCTTCTCCTGTCGAAAGCCAACTCTCCTTTCTGAGATCCAAGAACCTAACCCAAGAGGAGATCGATGCCGCCTATGCCCGCGCTGGAAGCACCTCACCACCGCCGTCGCAGCAGGTAGTTCGACAACAACAACAACAATCACCACCACCACAACAGCCGTACTATGGACAGTATCCACCTCAACCTTATGGGTGGCAGCCTCCACCGCCAGAGCCCCCGAAGAGAGACTGGAGGGATTGGTTCATCATGGCCACTGTGATGGGCGGAGTTGGCTATGGCTTATACTTCCTTACTAAGGTAACCTCGTCTCCGCGTCGCGTAGTTAACCCCTTTACAAGCGCTAACAGAGAGGTATAGCGTTACGTTTACCCCCTGGTATCCCCACCGACGCCCGAGAAACTCGAGAAGGACAAGGCGATAGTGGATGAGCAGTTCGAGAAAGCGTTTGCGACGCTTGAACAGCTCGTTAAGGATACCGAGACACTCAAGTCGTCCGAGAAGGAGCGGACCGAGAAGCTCGACAAGGTCCTCGAAGAACTGGAGAGTTTCATGCGGGATACCAAATCGGCCGGCCGCCGACAGGAGGATGAGACAGATCGACTACGCGACGACATGAAGTCCCTCAAGAGCGCGCTTCCCAACGCCATGTCGGCGCAGAAAGAGTTCACCGACGGCCGGCTGAAGGAGATCAGTGCCGAGGTCAGGAGCCTCAAGTCCCTGATCAGCCAGAGGATGAACTCCGCGTCCGCCGCGAGCATTGCCGCGACGAGTAACCCTCTTCGACCTAGCAACGGCAACGCATTCCCTACCGGCCCCGCCGCGAACACTGGCGCGACGAGTAACCCTCTCCCCCCTCCAAACGCCGCCGCCACCCCGGCAGTGGATGCGGCGGCTAAGGAGGACGGAGAAGCTAGTAAGCCGAACGGAGACGGAAGCGCCTCTTCCCCGGCACCGGCTCCGGCCACCAGACAGGACTATCTATCCTCGCTAGGCGGCCGCTCGAGCCCCTTTGGAAGCGGCTTGCCGGCAGGCAAGGCTTCTATCCCATCTTGGCAGTTGTCGGCGGTCAAGGCTGCCAGCGGATCGCAATCACCACCAGCGAGCACCCCGTAAGGGGACCAGTGGCCTTTAGCCATCTAGATACCTTTGGGGTTATGCTGTACGGCATCTTTTCATAAATTATTTAATACGTCGTTCGGGAGATGAGCATGAATTATTAAACGGACATGGGACGTGGTTTTCTGGCCAAGGTTTCAAAGCATGATATTGCGGCGACACATATGTCTACTTTGTGACGAGCAAAGACCTCTCTATCGTATAATGATGTATAAAAGGGCTTCGAGCAATCCAGCTTCGCTGTGTAAGTACGTGTTATACAATCATGGTAGCTTAAAAAAACCCCCCGAAGGGTTGTGCTGATGCAACCGCCTACTGATGCTCTACCACACTGCCCCCCAAGAACAGAAGTCTTCTAAGCGGCTAAACTCCACGTTTGCTCGCTGTTGAAGAGAGTGGCACTGAAATCCACATGGTGTCGGACAACTATATAACTACATATGTAGATATATGCATATTCACCTTGACAAGTATTTCCGTTGTGATTCCTAATTGCGCTGGGGGGAAATGCACTGCGGTTTGGGTACTTATATATCTCTCTCACGGCTACCTGCTTATCGATGTGCCGAGGCTCAGGTTGGAGGGGAGATTCCAGTGCATGCCCGTCTTTTCATCTCAATCACGCTTATTAATTAGCCCTATTGGTAGCAACCGAGATCAATCACTCGCGTTTTTGTTTAGTGTCGGGTTCGCTTCCCCTGTCTGACACGTTCGGACCCTGGCTATTCTTCACTTCTGCGCTAATAAGTGAAATACTTGGACAGAGTTTGTTGAGCTTGCCACCCCGACGCCCGATTGGAGATGGTTGGTGTCTATTGGCATGTGGTTTTTTGCAAATGACCTCCCGTAGTGGTGGTGCCTCGCGAACCTGGCGTAGTGGGGGAGACTATCGCTTTAATTACTGTAATAAGAAGTAACTTATTTTCGAGCCAGCTTGCTAAACCTCCTTGATACGGATTTCCTAGCTCTTTGGAAGTATCTCAGGAGCGTCACTAGAGAGTGTGTACCTAGGCACCTGTTATAGGTCACTTTTATTCATACTTAGGTACTTTCAGTCGACTGTCTTACTAAAAGCCTACTTTCCCAAGGCCCTTCCTATTAACCTTCAGGACTCTACGTTCATTCTACCACTACCCTTTCTTTCATAGAGATACTTCGTCTTACTCATCCTCATGTCTACCCAGGATGGTGGAAAGAAGCAGGGCTGGCTTGAGTCGTCTAGGCTCGAGACTCTCTTCACGATCCTGCCTAAGATCCCTCTTATTGTCAGAGTAACCCTGCTTCATCTTCTCAGTATCTCAGAATCTTCGCGATACTTGGATATGAAGAGTGATGTGACAATCTCGGTTCTAAGGTGCTTACTCGACCCGTCCGAGCCAAGTCCTATTTCGAAGACTCAGGCCATGACCCTTAGGGACCCGGGCATCAAGGGGAGGATATGGGTTAGCAAGGTGGCTTCGAAGATCCCTCCGGAGAATCATATCAGGGACGCCCTCTTGGCAGCTGTTGATGGTATGAAAGAACAAAAATCAAGCACCACGTCGTTCAGAATCCCCGACATCACATCCGTGCAGGCGGAATGGACAGGTTATCGGGCAAACGCCGCTTCGGACTCGCCGCTACCGGCAATTCCCGAGGAAGAGAAGTACCGAGAAACGACGAAGGAATGCAAGAGCTCACCAACGATTCTATATTTCCACGGAGGAGCGTACTATCTTTGCGATCCATCAACGCATAGACCTTGCACGAAGAGGCTGGCAAAGTTGACCGGCGGCCGTGTGTACTCTGTCCGGTACCGGCTCGCGCCGCAGCACCCGTTCCCTTCGGCTTTGTTGGATGCCTTGGTCTCCTACTTCACCCTTCTCTACCCCCCACCGGGTTCGATCCATGAAGCCGTACCTGCTAGTGATATCGTGTTCGGCGGCGACAGGTGAGGGCACAGAGGTCAACTCTCTAAAGGCAAGAAACTAACCGTTGCCACAGCGCGGGCGGAAATCTTAGTCTCGTACTACTCCAGACTCTTTTGGAAGTCCGACGGCAGGGGCGCAAGATTACCTGGTTCGGCGAAGAACGGGAGGTCCCACTTCCCGCTGCGGTGACAGCTAGCTCGCCTTGGTTAGACATCGTACAGAGCATGCCGTCTTGGGATTCGAACTCGAAATGGGATTACCTCCCGCCGAAGAGCATACTTGCCGCAGAGCAGCCACCACCTGACGATGTTTGGCCAGCGAAGCCGCCCCGAAGACATCTCTATGTCGATGATGCCTATTTATTACACCCGCTCGTCAGCCTGCAACTCAATCGGTCATGGAAGGGTTCCCCGCCTATCTACATCTGCTGCGGCTGGGAATGCCTGGCAGATGAAGACAAGTACCTGGTTTCGAAGCTGATTAAAGATGGCGTGCGTGTAGTATTCGAGGAATATGAGGCGATGCCGCATGTGTTCCCGCTGATCATTCCACACCGGGTGGAGTCTAGGCGGAACCTACAGGGCTGGTCAAACTTCATCAAGACGGCTGTTGAAGACGCGACAAAGATCGAGCCGAGTTACACTACGATCAAGGCAAAGACGTTGCAGGAGGTCGCAATTGATACCACCAAGTTGAGCCCTTACTCTGAGGACGACGTAAGGGATATGGCTCACGACAGAGTTGGCCGCGAGTAGCTAACTGAGGTATCGGTGAAACTGTAGATAGTTGAAGGAAGGGCATATACGAGTAAAGAATTACATATAACTATTTACCGTGTAATATATAATGAAATGAGCATTCAACCACTATGGCCATTGTAGTATATATACGAGCACGTATCTTGAATTCAGCTAGAGGCAAGGGCTATGGCAAGTGCTTTGCCGTTGAACACTCAAAAAAGTCATCACTTCGAAGTTATAAGCAGGCCGATCCGACAATATTACGAACTTCGGAAACCTTTGGTTGTCATATTTGAAGCTCCATGGAGTTGAAGCCGTTCGACTGGATTATACGCTAACCCAGCAGGTGCAGAAGTCGCTAGGTCGGTAAATTTTTAGTGCTTCCAGGGGACCTTACAGGGCTTAGAGCACCTTGTGAGATCTCAAAATTTCAGTTCACCTCACGCTAAGAGTCTGGCTTCGGCTCACTTCACCTGAGGTTCAAGCTTAAAGCTCAGGCTCAGGCTCCGGCACGTATATCGCAAAACCGAAAGTGCCATTGGCCCGCATAGGGCGTAGGAACCAATCCCAGTAGCACTGCTCTCACCTTCGCTTTCCGCCTCAACACAAGGACGCTCCGCCTAGCCTGGCTCGCTCATCTTGCACTCAGCCATGGAGGGCCACCGACACGCCGTAAGGCTCATCGCGTCGACGGTGCGCTCGCTGTTCGAGCGGGCGGAGCCTTACCGGATCTGGCACGGGAGCACCAACTCGACGCGGCCGACGGCCCAGAAGGCGGGGTCGCGGCTCGTGGACATCAGTGCGCTGAACGGCGTGCTCGAGGTCGATACCGTGCGCCGCGTCGCCCTCGTCGAGCCCAACGTCCCCATGGACCGCCTCGTCGAGCGCACCCTGCCCCACGGTCTCGTGCCCCCCGTCGTCATGGAGTTCCCGGGAATCACGGCCGGCGGCGGCTTCGCGGGTACCGCCGGCGAGTCGAGCAGCTTTAGGCACGGCTACTTCGATGAGACCGTCAACGCCGTCGAGATGGTGTTACCTGACGGTGAGGTCGTCGTCGCGCGCCCGGA
The DNA here is from genome assembly GCA_004155925.1 of Monosporascus sp. MG133. Taxonomy (NCBI): domain Eukaryota; kingdom Fungi; phylum Ascomycota; class Sordariomycetes; order Xylariales; genus Monosporascus; species Monosporascus sp. MG133. Next base: position 20,287 of record QJNX01000374.1, read on the forward strand.
CAAAGGGACCGAGTACGCTGACCTCTTCAGCGGCGCGGCCGGCGCCGTGGGGTCCCTCGGCATCGCGACGTTGTTGGAGCTGAGGCTTGTCGAGGCCAAGAGGTACGTTAAGACGACGTATCGCCGGACAAGCAGTGTCGCCGAGGCCATCCGGGTCGTGCGAGAGGAGTGCGCGAGGAAGGAGAACGACTACGTTGACGGCATCCTGTTCTCCAAGGACCACGGCGTGATCGTCAGCGGACAGCTCACGGATGAAGCGCCGACGAATGGCGAGAGGGTGCAGACGTTCAGCCACGCCTGGGACCCCTGGTTCTATATGCATGTTAAAGAACTCACCCAGGCACTTCCCTCCTCCGCCTCGCCGTCCAACTCCGATTCGGTCACGAAGCCCAGCCAGCCGTCCCAGGGCACGGTGACTGAGTATATCCCGCTGGGCGAGTACCTGTTCCGGTATGACCGGGGCGGATTCTGGGTCGGGCAGGCGGCGTTCGACTACTTCTGGCCGGTGCCGTTCAATCGGTTCTTCCGCTGGTTCCTCGACGACTTCCTGCACACGCGCATGCTGTACCGGGCGCTGCACGGCAGCGGCGAGAGCGCGCGCTTCTTCGTGCAGGACCTGGGCATACCCTACGAGACGGCCGAGCAGTTCGTCGACTACGTGGCCGACAACCTGGGGATCTGGCCCCTTTGGCTGTGCCCGCTCAAGACGCCGCCGGGCCCTACCTTCCACCCGCACCTGCGCAGCAACGGAAACGGCAGCGGCGGCGGCGAGATGCTCAACTTCGGCGTCTGGGGCTGGGGCCCCAGGGACCGCGCCGAGTTCGTCCGCGTCAACCGCGACCTCGAGCGCAAGGTGAGCGAGCTGGGCGGAATGAAGTGGCTCTACGCGCACACGTACTACAGCGAGCCCGAGTTCTGGGCCGCCTACGGGAACCGCGACTGGTACGAGGCGCTGCGGCGGAAGTACAAGGCCACGTCACTGCCGAGCGTCTACGACAAGGTCAGGGTCAAGCCGGGCGAGGGGGAGCAGGGCTGGAAGCCCTGGCTGAAGTCCCTGTGGCCCGTGGGTGGGATGGCAGGCTTGCGGAAGGGCATCCAGAGCAGGGACTTTATGTACCACCGCCATGCGACTTGGAAGTGGACCGGCGCGGGCGAAAAGGAGAAGCTGTCGTAGAGTACTAGACCTTCGTATTTGTTTTCATGACAGAACATGAATGACGCGTACAGTAGAGTAATAGACCTTTGTACAACCGAGATTTCTGGCTACATTGCGCGGTCTGGGAAGGTCCATCCATGGGGAAGGCATAGCGTACCATGAGGACTAGGAAGGTTTCTTATGCTGAGGATGATTGTACTTGACATCCCTCAACCCGTCGCCACCTAGTTGGTACCGCCATAGCAATATCTGGTTTTTATATCAACTCTAAGAGTCGCAACTTAGAGACGAAGACGAGAAAATGGGTTAGACAACGGATGTAGACCTACCGAAAGCCGGTCCCAACGGAGAGCACATGTTCAAGGTAGCTGAAGCTAATCTCCGTTTTGTCGGTTCCGATCCACATCACCAGATTATAGCCGGTTTCCTGATGTGACTAGTTGTTCATGCTTGTGTCTAGTATCATGAACCGTTAAGTGTCTCCCCAAGACTTTACTGTACATCCGTGCGCAAGTACTCCTCGAGATCGATATGCTTTTCCAGGAGTTCAGAAATACAGATTGGTATAGGGTAACCCTTTGTTTCTCCTCCAAACTCGTTGCTTATCCTATAGCAGTGTTGCACAATGGTGCGTAGGTGTCATAACTGTCGACACCGCATGTCGTATCTAGCATCTGTGAATCCACATCCGTTTACTGCCGCAACAACCATACATCCCTAATTCTCACAAGGCAAGTCGCTAGTGCTTAGGAATAAATCACACACAGGCCTCAGTGGCTTTCCCAGCATTGCCGTGGTTGTCTTCTCGATTCTTTCCAAGGGTGCTCCAAGCAGAATCAATGACTATCGTATCCTGTCCAACCGGTGCCAGTGTGGTACCAGCCCAACACTACTACTTCTTTAGTGACCCCGGGCAAAGAGTTTTCGGTTATGTTACTTTCGGGGGGCATCTGGGTTGCTTGGGCGAGGTGAACATGTGTTGATTATTATCTTTAGCACCCTCACTCTGCTCATCCTTCGTGCGCTCTTTCCCGGTTTCTTTGTCGTTTTACTGAAGCGGTTGTGCGTCGCCCTCGTTCGGTTTGTTTCCACGCTCCGACGTGGACGTCCGGTCTGGACCAGTGTCTTGGTGTTCCCCGTCACCCTCAGCCGTTGCCAAAACACCCCCCTGAGATGCAGAAGTGAGGAACAGAGCTTTAGACGTAGAAGGCGTGGATAAAGAACCATGCAGGGCCTGGCTACGCACCCGTTCCCCCAGCTCGGCGTCAACCCTACCCTGCTCATCAGTTGCCAGGGCCTCACGGTCTGCCTGGCCACTGTCCCGCATGCCGTTGTTGAGATTGGCCATTATCGCCAGATTGAGCCACGCCTCCTCGGTATACATAGGATGATCCTCATTGTCGTAGTGAGACATAGCCGCTGCCTCATCAGCATGCATCTCGTCCACGGTTCGATAATACGGATAGGAACGGTGCCAGGACGGCCACCAGGACGTCTGCAAAGACGGGGGATACGAGTGATGCCAACCCCACCCCGGCCCTCCCCCTATACTATTGCCAAGTGCGGACCTTCCGTCCTCATCTGAGCTGTCGCCTCTTGTGTCGCTTCCCGAGTTACCACGAAATCCATAGAAGCGGTTGGGCAAGCCAGGATCAGTTCCATTGTGGTCCCAAGAGGGAAAGAAGGGTGCAAGGGGGTCCAACCGTCTCTCCTCCAAACTGGTACCAAGCACAGTCTCTCCATATCTTGTGTCGCTTGAGTCTCTCGTGTCGGGTGAGTCGCTCGGGGATCCGTTAACAGCTGTGTTGCTTATCGGCGAAGGAGGGGGCTCCGAGGCGGAAAGTTCGGCGTCGAGCTTGTCGATTGATCCGTAAATTAATCCTGGCGAATAGGGGCCAGCATCACGAAATCGGTCAGCAGTGGCTTTAATGGCGGCCCACCCTCCGCTTCCGAAGATGGACCATCCGTCGCCCTTCGGGTCGGCGGAGGTTTTGTCCATGGATCCTCTATGCAAAAGGGCAAAGCCAACATCTTGTTCATGCTCTTGCGCCGGCATGTTCGCCCGCAGGGGTAACACAGCATCATGTGCTCTGTCATCTCTTCTTGTAGGGCCATCACCATCGCCATAGTACAAGTCGTATTCAGCGTCGAAATTGTCTCCTCCATTAACCGTCGCCTCGGGCACAACCATGTCGGTATCCTCGCTCTCGCTGGAGAGATGGCCCCCTTTATCCACACCATCATAGCTCACAGGCACGACCGTGTATCCGTCATACTCCTCACAGGCGCGTCGGTGGCATCCATAACAGATGAGAAAGTTGTTGCGCAGGATGCCCGAGGCCGGGTGATGATATGTAAAGTGTTTCGCGACGTCGAGGTCACAGTGGCAGATGCCACAGTGGCGCTTGGCTGTCCCGAGGGACTCCTTGGTGCTGCAGCCGAGGACTCTACAGCGGCCTCTGGCTCTGCCACCGTCGTTCATGGGTTATGCAACGGTCGGTTGATGCTTATTGGGAAGAAGGGAGGGATGTACTGCAGGCGAGCCGTCGCTTCCTTACAGCTTCAACTATTCCTCTTGTTGGGTTTGCCCTGGTCGTCCACTATGAGAAGAACACGAGGAAGAGGGAGAGAAGTCAAGATAGAAATGACTTTCGAAGGCAACTAGACAGATGAAACGAAAAAATTCGGGCATCCAAAGAGGAATGAGGGTAAACAGGTCGCAGAACGAAAGGGCGAATGCCTGAAACAGGATTTCTTATACGGTCCACTACAGCATGAGAGAGAAGATGCGGCTCAGCTTTCCTTGCGCGTTTGAGAAATGGGGACGGCGAGATCTTGTCAGCAAAAAGCTGGAAGGTAGTATAAGATGAAGAGAGAGGTATGAGGTTGTTTACAGGGTTCTGGTAGAACAAGATGCCAGAAAACGCGTCGCTTGGGCTTCGGGGGTGCGTTATTATCGCCTAAGATCAAATCTCTGTTTATGAATTCAAGATGCCTGAGATTAAGGGTTGCTATAGACTCGTTGCCCTCGATACCTTATTCAGTCGCCTATATTAGTTGACAATACGTAGTCAGGGGTGACCAGTTACTTGGTCTTCACCACCATGTTGTAAACAACCAGCGCAGATACTATGCCTTGTTATCGTTCCTTCTTCACCAAGAATCACCAGGCAGCTATTCTAGTCAACAGTGATAGGCTTCGTGGGCTTACAGTTGAGATAGGGAGCACCTTAAGATTTGCAAGGCCATGTTATTTACAGAAGTTCACATCACAGATCCATGTACACCAAACCCTTTATTAACATTGTCACTTTCAGCGACAACTTTAGTCTCCGGCCCAGCGACTTTCCAGATGAACCATAAACATTAGCAAGAGGCATAATGGCTGCCTGTCATTTAACGCTAACAGATATCAATGGCCATCCACAGGCTACCGGGGGCAAAATGATTCTTCAGCGTCTAGGTTATTAGATCTCTATTCATTATAAATCTCCCTGTGCATGTAGAACACAGAAAGGGACTCTTGGTATATACAAGCTGGGCAATCTAAACGCCCAGCCATATTAGTGGATATCTGTTCCATAGTCGTCTTCCCCCACTGTATAGGTCTTTCCCCAGCTAATGGTGAGCCAAAGTGCAAAGATACCCGAGCGAGATAGCCCTTTAGTAGCAGCGATGCATACAAGAAATGCCGGTCTATGCTAAGCAACCAAGATCAGATTCCGTGACTCCCTGTCATATATCATGCCTTGATAGAGTAAGATCGCTTGTACATGTCGTCCACATTCTCGAGGTAGTAGGTGCCGCTCGCAATGGTCGACACGTCACCCTTGGGCTGGAAGTTCTTTTGCAGATGGGCATTGTGGCGCATATCACAGAACTAAAAGGTGAGGTCAGTCTGGAGTAACCGGGAAGGCTGGGGATGTCTGATTGATAGTAACTCACGGCTTCATATGTGTCTGGGGAGACTGCCCGTCGAGCAGCCAGTCTGTTAGGAATATCCAGAACCTTAGATATCTGCTCGGTACTGCCGATGACGCGCAACGACATGAAACTGGCAGCGAGACCAGAGCCGTAGCTGAAGAGGCCAATTCTCTTACCCTGCAGAGTGGCGCTATCGACATGGGAGATCAAGCTGGCCAAGCCACCCCAGAGGCTGGCGCAGTACATGTTACCGCACAGAGTGGCAACCCGGAGGGCTGGCGAGACGCGCTCGCTGAAACGCTTCTTGGTTAAGGCCATGAAGGTCTTCTCGATGACCTTGTCAGTCAGCGACGTCTTGTAGTCCATGTCGCGGACTTCGCCAGGCACCTCGGCAAAGGCCGCGTTGTCGGGGTCCGCGAGGTAGTCGTGGTAGAGGAGACGGGCATAAGACTTCTGAACAAGCTTGCAAGTGGGAGCGTGGAAGGCCATGTAGTCAAACCGGTCAAGAGAGGTCTTGGAGGCATCAACACCGTTGGCGTGGCCGTTCCCGCTCTGCAGCTTAGCCTCGCGCCTGTTATATGCACGGTAGGCAGCATCGAGGGCTTCGGTGTAACAGGTCAGCGAGAATTTACCGTCGACAACGGGGTATTCGCTAGTAAGATCGGGCTTGTAGAAATCATAGGCATGCTGCATATACGTTCCACGCAAACCAGGCTCAACAACAATAGGGGCGTCCGGGCCAACCAACATGGCGACACAGCCGGCACCGCCAGTGGGTCTAGCATTGCCCTTGGCGTAGAGAGCAATATCTCCAGCAACCACAATGGCGTCTCTCCCGTCCCAGGCACTCGACTCGACCCAGTTGACCGTGTTGAAGAGAGCGTTGGTGCCACCGTAGCAGGCGTTAACAGTGTCAACACCCTCGATGTTGGTGTTGTTTCCGAACAGCTGCATCAGGACCGTCTTGACGGACTTGGACTTGTCGAGGATGGTCTCGGTACCGACCTCGAGGCGGCCAATCGAGTTCGGATCGATATTATAGTTCTTCAGGAGCTTGGACACGGCTGTCAAAGCGAACGAGTAGATATCTGTAGGTTTACGCCAGATTTTTAGTCAGCCAATGTGCTTCTACAAGGTGGCAGAATAGCTGGAAGCTGGAAAAGGGGTAACTGACCTTCTCGGTCGTCGCAGAAGGTCATCTTGGTCTGGCCGAGACCAATTGTGTATTTTCCGGCGCTGACGCCGTCGAACTTCTCAAGCTCTGATTGCTCAACATACTACAGGTCAGATGGAAGTTGTCAGCTTAACAGGCAGGCCGGACTCGACTTTTAGGGAATTGGTAACGTACCTGGCTGGGGAAGTAAATTTCAATGGCCTTAATGCCAATTTTCTGGGGACGGGCAGCCATGATACACTACTACCTAAACAATCGACTACTCGAAGGCCGCGACTGGAAGTGAGTGAGTGGGCGATTGAATGAGCGAGCGAGGGAATGCTCTGGGTATCAAGAAGAAGAAGGACAGGAATGCTACTTGCAATAGCAGCAGCAGTCAAAGTTGGTAGCTGTAGTCGTAGTGATGGGGGAATGTGTGGTACGCATGGGCAGCAGAGCGAAGGGAAGGGTTTCAATTTAATTTGAGCTACATTCACCGCTAATTTCCCAAAAGAGTAAAAATCCCATAGGAGCACCTGCAGATAGTTGCAATAGCCCGTTAAGGTTTAAATGAGGTGAAGCAAGCCCATGTCCCAAGCTAGCTTTAGTACCACACGTATACGTGGTTCCAAAACGGGTTCCGGTTCGGAGGTTACCTTGCTAAAATCAGTGGTGTTTTTCCAAATATACTGCTATCTGCCGGAGGGCCAAATGGCGTTAGCCGCAACAAATTTTTAGTGGGCCATTAGCCCAATACAAAAGGGGCTAGCGCTGAAGGCCCACTGAAGCTCTGCTAAGTTGCGTTACTTTATAGAAACGCGGGTGCGAAAATGTTTTTAATGTTAACGTTTTAGAAAAGTCTGTTTTAAGGTGTATCTAGGTAACCTATATCGCGGTACGCGGTAACTAAGGCTTCAAGTTGCAGGTAATAATGTTATAAATCGGCAGCTAGCCCGATAAACAACGTCTTATTACGGGGAATGCGATGTTGCGATTTGTAACAATAACCGGTATTGGTACTTGTCTTATAATGCGAAATAGGTGTGGCTAAAGGTAGCTTTTCCCACTACAGTTGATTAGGTAATGTGGGCGAATAAAAAATGAGAGTCACCTACCTTCAGGAAAATTGTTGCGACTAACGCCATTTGGCCCTCCGCAGATATCACGCTAAAAACTAACCAATCAAATCCCATATAACCATAACAAGCCAGCGAGGCCTAAGTGGTAGTTGCGCGAGATAAGGGTTCGTTCTGGGTTGCCTTAATAAAATCAGGCTCTTTGTTTTAAAGGTGTGGCTGCGCCGCAGGCGCAGCTATGGCTAGGGCATTACAAAAACCTGTAGCCTTAGATACCGACCTATAAAAGACCCATAAAAGTAATAAAACTTTTAAAACAGGGCTTAATAGCAAGTTGTGGTTTTTAGCTTTGTTTTATCTGCTTAAGGGCGACAAGACGTAAGCTACAATAATTTTTTAATGGGTCCGGTGCCGAAAACGGAAACTAAGCGTACTATAGCCGGCTAGAAAGCCCACTAAAGCTTTCCCTGCGGAAGCTGATTGGGCTAATGTGGTGAATAAAAAAAGAGTGCTATCCGCCTTCAGAAAAATTGTTGCAGATAACGCCTTATCACCCTTAAGCAGATACGTTTTCATATAAATTTTCGAAACTCTTTTTTAAAAATTCGTAAATAAAATAATAATAAAAATCCTTATAAAAATAAAATATAATAATATTAAATATAATATTAAAGGAGGTTTTTAACTATATATATAATTTTTTTAAACAAGGCTGCTTTAATAAATATATTAAAGAAATAAATTAAGATTTTTATTATATAAGGTTGATCTAGGTTCAAGCCTTATTTTCCAGGCTGAGCCAAATATATAGAAAATCATTACATATATAATCCATACGATAGATACTATACTTAATATTTTCGAATACGATAACTAATTAATAGTTTTTACGGTTAAAATAAATTATATACCTTAGTTTTATAAAATTATATTTTAAAACAGAACTTTAAAAGTTTTATTATTTAAAGTTTTTTTAATTATATTATTTTTATAATTATAACGTAATAATTATAATTTATATAATTAAATAATAATTAAAAAACTTTTTATTAAATCATTTAAAAATTATTTATAATAAGATATTATAAATAATTATTATTTAAACCTTAAACTTTTATATAATTTTATTATAATATTTATTATCCGTACGGTTATATATTTTAATATATAAATTATTTTTATTTAAAGTATATATAAAAAATTCATTATATAATAATATAATAATCACCTCGTTATAAACGTTAATTTTTAAAATTAACTTAATTATGTTAATTATAATTACTATTTAAATTTTTTTTTAAAATTCTTAGACATATATTAACTTATTTTTAATATTTTAATAAAGTTTTATATTTATCCAGCTTAATTTAACAACGTAATTATTACTATATATAAGATTAATTTAACTTTATATTATATTTTATAAGTTAAATAAAATATATAAAGAATTATTATATATATAATGCATTTAATAAATAATATTTTTAATATTTTCGCATATAATAATTAATTAATAGGTTTTATTATTAAGGGAGATTATATGCTTTAATTTTATATAACCTTATTTTGAAGCCGAATACGTAGTTGCTAACAAGTTTCGACCCTGATAAACATTTTGCCCGCTGGCTTTACGGTTTGGTAAGGTCGTAATAAACCTTAAGGATAAGCCTTACGAGTAAATTTTAAGTAGGTTTAAAAGGTTTTGCAAATATTTGCCAGTTTTACAGCTCATTCATTTTAAACGGTTATAAACATACTATTAATATAATAACTAAGTAAAAAAATACTTAATATTAAATTTTTATTTTTATTTATTATTTATTAAGATAATATATTACGTAATTTTAAAATATAATACCGTTAATTTATAACGGTAAATTCTGTATAAAAATTATTTCATTTATAAATTTTTTTAAAGTTACTTAATAAACTTAAATTATTAATATTATTATTAATAAAAAAAAATCTTTCTTAAAAGCTTAATTTTAATTTTAAAATATCGGATATAATTTAAAATATAATAATTCTAATAATCGATTTTTAATAATACTTATATTAATACGTAAAATTTAATTTAATTTTATTAATAAATTTTTTAAATAACATGCTTAAAAACATTAAAGTTTAAATTTTAAAATAATATAAACTAAAGGATAACGAAAAACCTTTAAAATTTAAATAAAAATTATATAAATAAAAGCTGTAAAAGAGACGGATTATAATAAGATATAAGAATTAAAAAAACAATTTATCATTTTTTTAAAAAATAAAGAAAAAGTTAATGATTTTAATAGCAATATATAAAACGAACCTTTATCTTACGTATTTATTTTTAAATTCTGCTAGCTTTTAACGGTTTTATAAGATTTAGTTAATTAATTTTTTATAATATAGCCGTACATTTAAAGAGATAAGCCAGAGAGGCCTGAGCTAGCTAAGGTAAGCTGAATCGCTTTTATTAAAATCATTAAATTTCCTTTAATTTGTTTTAAAAAAAAATTTAAAACGCTATATAAAATTAAACATTGTGTAACTAATTTTCGTCCGATGAGTTTGCTAACTTAATATACTTCGAATATAAGCTAATATATGTGACGGCAGCCTTACGATTAAACCGTAAGACTGGCGACCGTTATATAAAGCTGACAGCTGTTATATAAATTAGCCACCTGCCATATAGAAAGTGGGGATATTTGTAAATCTTTACGCATTTTATGGCTTTACGTTTCTTTCCTTTTTTTCTTTTCTTTAGCTTAAAATTTTCGTTTATAACGCTAATAAACTAGTTATTATATTATATTATATTAATGCTAGCCGTAATATTATTCTAAACTTATTTTCTTCTTCGTTAACTTAACGATTAATAAATAAAGTACTATATTTTTTTTTTTTTTACTTCGAAACTTTACGACGAAAAATAACGCATCCTAAATTAAATCCAAAACCAAAACCCAGATTAATTAACATTAAGATTAGGTATCTAATAAAAAATTACCTATTAATTAATCGACGTTCGGAACGATTTAAATTAATTAAAGGTAAAATCGAAAGTACGGAAAACGACGGGTATTTTAAAGAAACGGTAAAAAACGACGTACCAAAAAACGAAACCGAATCCTTAAAGATAAAAGGTTTATTAAATTAAAACCGTAACCATTTAAAAACCGATCCCGATAGATAGCTAATCGACAAAATGGCAGACGACAATCAGGACGTTTAGGAAGAATTTTAAAAACTTTACGACGAAGTCGCTCGTTTTTAGGCCGCATAAAGTTATTATTTTCCTACTTCTTCCGACGACGTTAACTATCTTTACCGGAAAAATATAATTAATAATGCTTTCGGTAACATAAATACGTTTCGCCTTACCGGTATAACGGTATGGCTTATTTTCCGCAAGTTCGTTAAAAATAATAATGCGAATTTTAATTATAACTGAAAAAAAAAATTTTACGTTAACGATCCGATTAAATTTAACGGCAATAAAACTAAATTTAATATTTAAGTCCGTAAAATTATAAATAAGTTCGAAATAAACGAACCAATTTTTAGGAAAAAAAATTTATATAATTTATTTAATAAACTTCCAAAAAAAAGGCCGAATAAATAATTAAAACTTATTACCGATTAATTATATAACTTTTTTTTACGTAACCGAAATAATCTAAATATTAGAATTATTATACTACGACTTAAATTAAATTTTTATTATTAAAAAAATTTCCGAAAATTTTTTTTAAATCCGGCAAAAATTAAAATATTTACGATTTTATTTTTAAATTTAACGTTTTTATTTAAAAAGTTAAAATTGCCGAAAAGAATTAAAAATAAGTTTTATAAAAATATATTTCCTTAAGTTTCGATTTATGCCTTTTTAAAAAATAACTGTAATTTTAGTGTTATTTACGAAAAATTTTATAACTACGGCGTTATAATTATATATAACAATTAATTCGTTTACGAAAAACGTTAACAAAAACGTACACCTTAATTATACGATTTTAATAATAATAAACCGAAAAATAAAAATAAAAAACCCCGTCCGAATAATAATCCTAATAAATCGAAAACTTTAAATAATACCGGTAAATTTTTGTCGGAAATCGAAAAAAAAGTTTATTAAAAAACCGGTACGCATTTTAATTATAACAAAACGGGATATAAGGTTAACAATTACCTTAATAAAAAAAAGTTCGTTACGGTAAAAATAATAAAAAGTTCGTTTAATTCCGACGAATCAGAAAAAGAATAAAACCGTCGGAAAATTTTTCGATAATTTTTTATTTATTAATAATAACGGAAATAAACAATTTTAAAAAATATAAAACTTTTATTAAAATTACGTATATTTAAGTAAATAAAATTAATTTACGTATTACCGCTTTTTATAATACCGGAATATAAACCCGATTTTTCGTTAACTTTTTTTTTATTAAATAAACGAAAAAACGATTATAAATTTATATTATCCGGTTAAAAATTTAATTTAATTTTAAAATTATTAAAAATAACCCGCCGGTTAAATAAAAACTTAAATAATCGTAATATTCGAAATTAACGGATAACGTTTTCCCGATTAAGTTTTTTAAATTATAAATACCGGATACGATATTTTTATCGGTTTTAATTAAATAAAAATATACGGTTTATTATTAAATTACAAAAACAAAAATATTATCTAACTTAATAACCTTTTAACTTTAATCAAGTTCTTACTAATAATTAAATTTTTAACCCGATACCTATTAAACAGATATATCGACCCTAAAATTTAAAAAAACGTTAATTGCCGTAACCGCGTTATAAAAAAAGCCGATAAATAATATTAAATCTTTCGATATTTATAAAAAAACCCGAAAATAACTTTATTTTAACGTCCGTACTTATTATTTTATCGGATATATTAAATAAAAAAATATAAAACTAACTATTTCTGTTATAAAAACTACCCAAAATAATATAATTATCGTTATATTAACGAATAAGTTAAAAATTAATTTCTATTACCTTAAAAAATTAAACGTTATAACGTTAATTATTTTATAAAAAAAAATTATAACGGCTAAAAAATTCCCTTTCCCGAAAATAAAGATTTAAAATACGTAAAACGAATCCGGAAATTTTTACCAAAACCTTTTACTTATTTAAAAAAAAATTCGAAAAAAAAGTTAATATTTTTTCAAACTTCCGATCCAGTTATAATATGGTTTTAGAATTTAACCGGCCGATACCCGCTTTAGGACCCTTAACTTACAGGACGTCCGTTTAATATTTTCCGTTAAAAAAATAATAAATAAATTATTAAAAATAAATTTTATTAAACTATATATATAAAAAAATGCCGTTTTAATCCTATTTACCCTAAAACTATATTTATCAGAATGCCGGTTTTATATCGATTACCGTTAAAAAAATTAATATTTAAAAAATCGTTTTATTTTAATTTTTTTGTTTAACGGTATTATATTTAATTATTAAAATATTAAACGTTTTATTAAAATTAATATTATTTAAACGTTTTATAAATTTTATATCTTTATTAAATTAAAATACTTAATAATATTTAAAACCCGTTAAAAACGTTTTAATAAAAAATATTTTTATTTAAATTTAAAATAAATTTTATTTAATAATAATTATTTATTAATACCTAATTATACGAACTTTTCGATTATTATATAAACGTTTATGTTAACGACGTATTAATTTATTTTAACCTTAAAAAATATTAAAAATATTATAAAAAAATTATTTACCGATTACAAAAAGTTAACCTTTAAAAAAATATTAAAAAGTTCCGGTTTAACGTTAAAAAAATAAATATTTTTATTAATTTACCCAAAATTAAAATAATTTAAAAATAAAAATTTAAAACCCTTAATAACCGTACCGTAATCCGTTTATTTATAAAATTTTATAATTACGTACGAATATTTTATTATTATAAAAACGGTATAACCGAATTATTAAACCGTTTGTTAAAAAAATACCCTTTTTATAATAAAATCTAAATAAAAACGGACTTTCGAAAAAATAAAATAATTTACTTATAAAACCTTAATTCTTAATTTTTTTTACTTAATTAACCGATTAAAATAAAAATAAACCTATTTCGTAACGTAACCGGAGGTATTTTTTAATAATAATAAAACGATAACGAATAAAAATTAATAAAATATTTTTCGAAAATTATAATCTTAATAAAAAGGACGTATTTTATCTAAAACCGAAAACTGCTTATTATAATTTAAACCTTTAAATATTATTACCTTAAACTTTAAAAATAAATGTTTTTTATTATAACCGATTATTAAATTTTATTATATTTTACGAATAAATATATATTTTTTTACGCATTAAATCCGATAAGCCGATTTCTTTTTTAATTTCGATATTACCTTTTAATATTAACCTAATAAAGAAAATATTACCGCAAATACCTTATTACGAAAAATGGTCGATTTATTTATAATTAAGGCTTAAAAAAATTTAAGTCTTAATTTTACCGGAATAATTAAACTTTTTTATTATTATTATTAACCAAATACCGATTAAAATACGAATCAAAAATATTCCGCAAAATATCGATTTAATTAATTTTATCCGCCGCAAAAATAAGGCGCAAAATTTAAGCAAAAAAAACGATAAATTAATAATACCCGAAAAAATAATTAACGGCCGTATTTTTTTCTGTATAATACTTATCCGCAAAATTTACGTACTTAAAATATTTACGTACCTTAACCAAAATAAAATAATTAAAATATTAATACGGAAATATATTTAATTCCGGTTTAAGTAAAATATCCGATAATATATCCGGAATTATTATAATTACTATCGGAATAAAATGCTTCGAAATAAAATTCCGGAATTTTTTTACCTTTTTTTTATTTTAAATAATATTTAGGATTATATCGTCGTGGACGGAAAAAATATACCAAAAAACCGTTACGGTTATAATTATATATAAACGTTTATCGATAAATTTAATAAAATTATAATAACCATATTAAATAAAAAAATTAATATTACCGATATTTATATCGTTTTTTTAAAATATCCATTATTTAAATTAACGATAATATAAAATAATTAATTTCTTAATTTTTAATTAAATTAAACGAATTTTACCAGTATAAAATATTATTACGAAAACGTTTTATATTTATAAATCTAAAAAGTTATTAAATTTACGAATTAAAAATTAAATTAACGTTTACGTTTTTATATTAATAAATATTAAAATAATTAAAATATATATATACCGGTATTAAATTTCGCGTATAATTTATTATAATATTTATTAATTAATATAATGCCGTTAAAAATATATTAAATAAGGATATCCGGAATTTATTTTCGTTAAATTTAAATATAATAAAAGTAAAAATTAAAATAACTTAATAAATATTAATAAATATTAAAAGAATTAAAAACGTAAAAATATTAAACGGCGTAAGTTAATAAAAAACATTACTTAACCGATTTTAAAATTAACGATAAAGATTTTTTCCGTAAAAAAATTTTGTAACGTAAATACCAATTATTTATTTAAATTTATAATAAATAAAACTTTTTAAAATTTTTAAAAAATATAAATATAACTTTATTTTCGATTTATTACCGAATTATAAAATAATTAACTTATTTTATACCGATCGGTTACGTAAAACCGATAATAACCCGTTACTTTAATAAACTTAAATATTACCGTTACTTAAAAAATTAACGATAAATTAAAATTTAAGGTAAAATAAATCGAATAATTAAAATTTAACGAATATTATAAAATATTATAATATTACATTAAATAAAAAAGTTATAATTCCGATAAAATATAATATTCCGTAATTAACTTTAAAAACGTTTCGATTATAATAAAACGGTTCCGTACAGAATATCTTAAAATACCTGGATTACCGGTCCGTTTATAAGAATAAATACGCGTAACGGTTATCGACGAAATTAACGAAAATTACCCCGATAATAATAAGGCCGCGAAAATAAAAACCGGATTAATAACGAAAAAACGGTATTTATAATTAATAAAAACTTGCATACTTTTTTTAATCGTATATAAGTTTCTGGAAAGGGGTAATATAACGGCAGCCTTACGATTAAACCGTAAAACTGGTAACCGTTATATAAAGCTGATAGCTGCTACATAAACTAACTACCTGCCATATAAAGAGTGGGGATATTTGTAAATCTTTACGCACTTTACGACTTTGCGTTTTTTTCCTTTTTTTCTTTTCTTTAGTTTAGAATTTTCGTTCATAGCGCCAATAAACTAGCTACCATGCTATATTAATACTGGCCGTAATAATATATATATATATAATTTTCTTTAATTCTTTAAATAAAAATTATAGCTAATATAGCGAAGTTTAAATTTAAGAAATAAGCGACCGTAATAGTCTTATAGTTATAATAACATAGTTATCAGTTATATTATTATATAGTAGATTTCTTAAATTTATTATAAATAAGAAAAATCCGTATATTAATTCTTTAAACTGTATAAATTATGGTTATTATATTATAATCTTAAAAATTCCCAGCTTTAATTAATCGAAAAGCATTTTATTACGACGTAATACTTACCGGTTATGCAAGGTTAATCTGGGTTCAAGCCTTATTTTCCAGGCTGAGCTAAATATATAGAAAATCATTACATATATACTTACCAGTTATAATATTTAATTTAAAAAAGTTTTGTATAAAAAATTCAGTTTAAATTTTTTCCCATATAGGTTAAAGTTATTATATCGTCATAAAAAAGGCGTTTCGGATTAAAGCTATACTTAAGACAAAAAGTTTAATTTAAAAATTAAAATTTCTTATTAAATATTATAAAAACTATTATATATAATTATAATCTTTATTTTTTATATACTTTTTTAATATTATTATATTTATATAACCCTTTTTTTCTTACTTATATTTATATAAAATTAATTAAAACTAACTTTAAAAATTATAACTTATTATCAGGCCTTATTTTTAATCTTTATATTTTTAATAGTCTTTTTATAAGTCGGTACTTAAAGCTATAAGGTTTTAAAGGCCTTAGCTATAACTGCGACGTAAACGTAGCCATAATCTTAAAGCTAAGGCCTGAGTTTAACAAGATAAAGTAAAGGTGTAAAAGAAAGGTAAAAATTTTCTTATATTATATAACTTTTTAACTTAATATTATTTTAATAACACCCTTTAACTTTAATAATAAAAGAAATATGTAAAATAAAAAAAGAGTTAATAAATAGCATATAACGCTATGTCCGACAAATTTAATTTATGTAAGCCGCTTAGCAGGGTAAAAAGCGCGCGAAATTACTGATAGGAAAGAAGTAATTTTAAAGATTATATATAAAGTATACCGTCGCTTTAACTTTTAAAACTAGCGTAAAAGCCGTATTTATTATAAGTTTATTTAAATATAATAAATAAAGATTAATACTTATTATATTAAAATGTTTTATTAATTAAACCACTTATATTAAAAAATTAATTTTTCTTTATAAAATAAACATTATATAAGTTTTTAACCCGTAAAATTATTTTATATTATATATTATAAAAAATAAATTCTTTATTAAAAGTATCAGTATATATCATAATATCTTTACTTTAAGAACTTAATATTAACTACTTAAATATCTTTATAAAAACTAATAATATTTATAAATAAATATTATATAACAGATTACGGTAAAAATATATAATTTAAATTAATAAATAAGGTTAACTTACTAACTTTATCGTTTTATACCTTGCTTAATAATTAACCTTTAAATTTTAATAAATAAATTCTTAATACGTTTTTAAAAACAAATAAAATTATATAATATTTGCTAATATTTTAAATAAAGATTAAATATAAAAAGATTTAATTTAATTTTTTTAAAGAACGTTAGTTTACTTTATAACAATATTATAAATATTATTTACGTTAATATTTTCAACGAATACATTCTTATATTATTTAAATTAAACATTATTTTAAAATATTATAATGCCTTTTATATATATTTCGTTTTATTAAAATCAAAATTAAATATAAATTTATATTAATTAAAAAACTTTAATATAATTATTATTTAAACTTTATAAATGTTTTAAACTATCTTTTTAAAAACCCAATTATTAAAATAACTTCGAACTTATATTTTTTTAAAATTAAAATTAAGATTTATAAAAAGTTTATTATTATTATTTAAAAAACTTAAAAATAATGTTAAAATTCCCTTATATATTAGTTAATAGATTTTATATAATATTAAATTATCATTTTTTAAAAGGTATTATATAAATAAGTTAAATTAAATAATAAATTATTAACTTATTTTTTATATTTTATTTTATATGCAAGGTTAATCTAAGTTTAAGCCTTATTTTCCAGGCTGAGCTAAATATACAGAAAATCATTACATATATAATCCATACGATAGATATTATACTTAATATCTTCGAATACGATAACTAATTAATGGTTTTTATGGTTAAGATAAATTATATACTTTAGTTTTATAAAACCTTACTTTAAAGCAGAACCTTTTTATTTTATATAACTACGATATATAATTTATCTTAACCGTAAAATCTATTAATTAGTTATTATATTTAAAGATACTAAGTATAATATCTTATATAAATTATATTATATAATAATGTTTTATATATTAAACTTAACTTAAAAAGTAAAGCTTAAACTTTTGTTAACTTTATATAATAATAAATTAAAATTATTATTAAGTTTAAATATTAAGATATTTAGCCTTTAATTTTTCAAGTAATTTATTAAAAATTAATAATAATAACTTATACGGAAGTTAAGAGGTCATCTAGTGGAAATGTGGCTGTGGGACGATTTGCGTTAATTTTGCACCTTGACTGTAGGTACTGTAGCTCTAGCGCATGCCTGGCTCCCTGGTCCCTGAGCTCAATGGCTTATCGAACCACGGCCCTTTCTGGGATAAGCCGCGACCCATAAGTAGAAAGCCGTTAGTGTCGAGCCGTCGCATGTATGTACTTGTACGTCGGTCCCGACATCACATGCGGACATAGCGCTGGCGACTTTCATCAATCCTATCATAGTAAGTGCCTTGGTATGGATGATATGAGAGGCCCGGGGAGTACAAATGAGTGGTAAGTAGTTGTGGGGAAGGCCGTGATTTCACACAATTCTTCTCCTATTTCTGGTTGTCGCCACCGAGACCAAGGTGCATGTAAATCACATTGGGCAAGTTCAGAAGGGGCGAAGAAAAGGGGGGAAAGGAGGGACATTTCTCGCCTTGATGTAGTAGCTAAATGGTATCCTTCCATCTTAAGAACATTAGGTAAAACATGATTCAGTAATGTCAGGTTTCATAAGTAACACTTGATCGGCCTTTAGACTTTACATCAGAACCCTTATAACTCCGCCTTACAGCTCCAATCCGTCCTGCTATAGTACATTAGCCCGCCAAGTTGGCCCCCTTCAAATTTTGCTGTAAACCTTGTGACGCTCACCGAATTTCCTTCGCGTGCCGGCGTTCGGGAGACTGCCTACTAACTAATTGAGTAATTACCTAGAGAGGTAATCCCTGACCTAACAATACCAAAGTCCTATATTGTGACCCCTATCTTGCCGTTAGCTACCCAAGCCTGATATCCCCAATAAGCAGGAATATCGCACCGTTATTGGCGGCTCAGTCACCGAGTATCACGGTGGCATGGCAGCACACCAATGGTGATGAATCAATACGAACCTACAATTGTACACCTAGGCCAAAGTATGTAGCTTATGTTCACGATGCCGTCAATTTCTTGTCCGATGCCCACCTTGTGTAGTTCGGTATCATACTCGATATGGCTTCCGCCGCAACTCGGACTTCCCATATACGGCAACTGCAGTTGAATAAGAGATAAGCGACGCCTATTCCTGCAGGGACAGATATCAGTCCAGGATATATGCCATCTTCATCACTCCGGCTCCAAACATACAGACACTCCCAGCCCTCCAAGACGACGGTACCCAAGAGGAGCTCGGCCACAAATAAGCAAAATTTTTGGTATTGAATTGAATTGAGTCCAAATAAGATATCATCTCAGACTATTACTGTGGCTCAAGTTCTTAATGCTTATATCACGCTTCAAAGCCTGGCATTAGCGATATCATATGCCGCTATAACCCGAACGCCAATCTATGCGTATTAAACTTATAACCGACCCATATCTTCTCTCAAACTTCGTATCACGGATCGCCACTGGCAGGTGTAGCGTAGCCGGAGTCGTGTTTTCCAGAGGTCTCCTTGGTCTCCAATCCCAACTTCTGGGAATTGGTAAGTGGTTCCGCCATTGTCACCTTAGCGGTCACTGCGTCATCTCCGACTGCTATACCGCTGTTTGACGGTTCGACGGCAGATGATTTCCCTGCTGCTTTTCCGTCTGCCCCCACTTCCTTGTTATCGTCGTCCTTCGTGGTCTCTTCGGGCTTCTTCTCTTCCTGTACCTTCTGCTTGGCTTCTTCCTCCTTCTTAGCCTCCGCGGCCTTCTTTTGCTCCTCAGCCCTGCGCTTCTCCTCGGCTTCCTTCAGCTCCTTTGCTTTTCTGTCTTTCCGGGTTGTCTCTATGAACTCCTCGACGTTGGTGACGGCGGCGCGGGCATCACGCTTGTGCCGCATCAGATAGCCTTGAAGTTCGGCAGGACTGAACTCGTGGGCGGGGACCTTGGCCGCGAATTCGCCCGCGAGGAATTCCACATGCGCGTCTTCAGCCGCCCTCCTCTTTGCCTTCTCTTCCGCTCGGGCCTTTCGTGCATCCGGGTCAAGCTCGAGATTTTCAACCGGCTCGGGACCATCGTCGCCCTCTAGGTGCGCGTATATAGCTCGGAAGATGGCGGAGATCATCCCCTTATCCGCCAAGCCGAACTTGACGATCATGTCTACGCGGCCTGGCCGAATCAGCGCTTTATCCAGCTTCTCTAAATGATTTGTCGTCATGATAAGCACTCGGCCTTCTTGTGAAGCGACGCCGTCGAGGATGTTGAGTAGGCCAGAGAGAGACAACCGTCCAGTAGGTTGGGGCGGGTTATTTGTGTTGTTCTTGTTGGGATCGCCCATGGCGTTCGGCCGAGGAGAGGTGTCGTTTGAGCTGTCTTCCGTTGCCTGGTCCTGGCTCTGGTTTGGGTTCTCACGCGTGTGGGTAAGTCCGGCCGTGTCGATGTCTTCAAGGAGAACAACACATCGTCGAGGTAACTCGGCAAAGAGACTGGAAAGGCTCTCCTCGTTAGCGGTAACGGAGCTTAGGCTGACGATGTAAATCCGCATCTTGAAGAAGCCGGCCAGCGCCAGACTTAGGGAGCTCTTTCCCGTCCCAGGGGGGCCGTGTAACAGGTATCCGCGCCGGTATGGAATCCCCCTGTTAGAGTACCATCGCTGCGTCGAAGGGGATAAATAATCGGTCACGTCATCGATCAGGTCCTTCTTCGTCTTCTCGTTCAAGATGACGGTTGAGAAAGGCCGGGTCGTCCTCGCAAGGCAACGTTGCCAGGTGGGTTCGAGTGAGCCGGGCTTGCTCGTTCCGCGGTAGATGAGGGTCCTCTGCTCGTCCTTTTCCACATACTGCTGCCGTGCTTCGTGGAGGAGCTCCTTTAGGATCCAAGGGTTGCGGCCGAAACATGACAGGGAGATCTCCTCGCGCTCGCTGACGAGCATGTACGAGTTCTGTTCGCGATTGGCAGTCCGCCGAAAGAGAAGGAGGTGGCCTCGGTAAAAGAAGTAATGGCTTCCGAAGGAAGGGGTATAGGAAAGCGCCTTCTTCTTCTTCCTTGCGACTGGGTTCTGCCCATCCTCTTCACCCCCCTCCTCCTCCTCGTCTTCATCCCAACGCCAGAGATACCACGACCTGGAGTTAAGGTTCGTGTTGACAACAAACCGTCGTGCACCCTGAGAAAAGCGTTGGCGGGCAATCCACGCCATTAGAATGTTGTAGATCTCATCGTCGGTTCGGATGTCCACCACCGACATGAAGTGAGCCTCCAGCTGGCTCCACAGATACTGGCTGGCGTAGTTCCAGGCTAGCATGAGGACGCCGGCGAGGAGCAGCAAGGGGATGTATATGTTGAGATCGACCTTAAGGTACTTTTGGACGGCGCTGGCGAATACCGAGAATCCGGGGAAGAAAAGTTCCAATAGTGCCAACTGAGGCAGCTGCGGAATATCAGACCCATTCGAAGCCATCGTGCCGTTCTCAGAATCCAACGACGCCATAGGGTTCGCCATAGCACCGATCTGGCGGGAAAGCAGGAAGAAAAGCGACGACATCTAGCTCCAGGCCGGTTCGCAAAATACGAAGTGGGGATTGAGCCAACGTTTCAATCGGGCTGAATATGTAACCGTATGACGAACCGAGTCTAAGATTGTTTGCTACACCCTTTGAGGGTTTCCGCGGGCCTGTTATCCGGGCAGATGCGTGGCTACTGATATGCCAGGCTAGATCTGCTGAGTAACTGACGAAAGAGAGATTGTGTGCAGTGGACCAACAAAATGCATGAGAGATGGAATTGATGATTATATACCTACCCGAAGACGAGAGGGAGCCTTTCCGGCAACTCGGGATGGCAATGGCAACACCGCTAGACATGCCATTGTGTTTTGTTCCCTCAACCAGAAAAGTCACGAATTGCTAGAAAGGCAGTGCAGCATAGCCGGAATGATCATGCTTCTACTGGCAAAACTTAGTCAGGCATGACCGTTTCTGAAAGCTAACGCCGACAGCCTAACTAAGACTTTTGCGGGCTATATGGATCATTTTGCCGTTGAGGAACGGGGAGGACGATGATCCACAAGCTGCACAGCCAGTGGACGCCAACATGTGATTGGCCCCGGGGACGAGCCAAGCTCCGTGGTGGTTGCTGACAGCGTCGGGCAGCGCCGGGCAGCGCCGGGCAGCGCCAGGCAACACTCAGGCAAAGTCCACAATTATAGACTTCACTACAGAACCTGTATGGGCGCGGACAGTCAGTCACACGGGAAGGAGTACGGACGGCATAAGTATGCGACTTCATAGTCAACGGCAGGTGGGGGGTGGGTAGGTTGGTTGCTCCACACACAAACGATGCCTGGTCCGTATGACTGGACGGACAGTAAAATACTCTTCGCGGTTTGACTGCGTTTGTTGACCATAGGAGAAAGAGAAGCGGTTTGGGGGAACACGTCTACCGATATGTGAGGTACAAAAACCAGACGTCATTCCATCCGAGCAGAAATCTTTGCGTATAGACTTACATATGATAGGCACGGTGATACGCGGATGCTAGTTAAGTCATTGGTAGCTTTATCCCGTGCATTATCCCGAAACGCGCGGCACGCACAACAGGTTGCATGTCCATCACCGAATAGAAAAATTGCACCTTTCATTCGGCCTTGATCGATGAACGTCTGATCTCGGTGAGGGAGCCTATCAGATTCCATACTCTGATGCGTCCTCGGGTTGAACAAGGGCAAAGTGGGCTCCTCTCCTCCTTGGATTGGCGGGTCCGCCTGGGGGCCCACCGGCAGCACGATGAACAGAGTCTCACATAGACACGGACCATTCACTGAGCAACAGGGATGCAGCCCATATGATGTAGAATGTCTTCCGCCTGTCGACGATTCATTCGGCCGGAGGCAACCCTAACAACCGACGGTTGTCAACCGACGGTTGTCAACCGCGGCGTTTCATATGCGGGGTTCCATTTGCCCCTGTCTGGTTCTACGGTAAATGCTAGGTGATCGCGTCGTGCGAGTGAGACGCACACAGTTGCTGATTTGCTGTCTAGTCTGGATGTTGGAGGTCATCCCATACTACCGGAATTTCTACCATTGGCAGAGAGCAGTCTCAAGTTGATAAGTGAACCGTTCAGAGCCCAAAGCCAGGAGCATGATTCGAGGCCCATTTCACCCAGGACGGGCGACGTGGTTAAAATGGAAAAGCCTAATCCAATGGCACAGGATGTCGCAACTATTAATGTCGCTAAGAATATAATTGTGATCAAATAAGTATCGGCCGAAGAAACCTTTTCGTTGGAACCGAACCTTGACGCCAAAACTCCGCAAAATAGCCCTTGTGACCTTCGGTCCCTGCCTATGCCTAACGCGGAAAGACGGATAATAATCCGTCAAAGTCTTAGATGATATACCAGGAAAGGAGCCACAATCCTCCGCAAAGAGTAATATACCTCCCGCTCATGACTCTATATCTGGTCCTAGTCAAACACCTGCAAAGGGGGGGGTGCTGCCCCGTGGCAATGGCCTGGTTGCGGATTTGCCCAGAAAGGATCTACCGGTCGAGGCGGCGGAGGAGGGCCTCGGGGCGCGTTGAGATCAATGAAGCCGCTTTCAAAACCGGCTTGGGGCGGAGGCCCTCCCTGCTGTGGCGGTGGCGGTGGCGGAGGGCCCCCCATCCGGGAGTCGGCGTGGAGCGGCTGCCGAAACGGCGGAGCTGCGGCTGATGACCTGGGTTGTTGCCCGTGACCCCTATTTGACCTCGAACTCGAGCCGTAGCCGTGTTTCTTTTTCTTCTTCCGCGAGTTCTGCGCGAAAGGTCCGCTGAGAAGGTGCGCAGCGAATCGTACCCTCGGATCGGCACACCTATCAACATGCCGTGTCACCGCACCCGCGATGCCGTCGTACCCCCAGCCCCAGGGGTCGTCTAGCCTGTAGACAAATGATACCGAGTCTGAGGAGGACCAGGTCGAACTTATGGAGCTTCCGGAGCCGATAGTCCGGGTATACCCCGAGCTCCCCGAGCTCCCGGAGCTGACGGAACTGTCATCTGAGTATACAGAAGCGTTGTCATTGAACGGCCCGTGGTGATTCATTTCTATGGCCGGATGGAAGCCACTTTATAGCCGTGACAGAGGAGCTAAAACTTAGAAGGTTGTTAAGACAACCTTATGATGTGATCTGCCAAACAATTTGCTTTTCTTTGAAATGGTCTACACGGATGAAGCTTGTGGCTAGGTCTGGACTAGCATGAACCGCTACCTGATGATAGTGGTCCGGTTAAGATCATGAAGTGTGGAGGTGAGGCGAGTGAGTAACCGACAAAGGATCAGGCCTACTTGTCATATAGTGCGGGCGACTCTGGTCTTATAATCCCCAGACGTTGGTGTAGAAGACTATATTTAGACCTCTTTTGAGCAGGGCAAACCGTTGCGCTTATCGAGGAACGGGCCACGTTTCCGGGGCAAACGGACAGGTGCATTATGCACGCCTATCACATCATACGCCCTAGACATGGCTCATGCCCTGAGGGCCAAGTGCGAATCATTTTGAATCAGAACTTGCATTCACGAAAAGGGCTTCTGCGATCAGCACGGTTCATGCCAAGGGGCGACCTGAAGATGAGATAGTTTGATGTAGGGAGCCTTACAACCACTGCGCCCGGAGCGCCTCGGCGGCCCCAGATTGCCCCGTTTCCTCTCGAGTATGCAGGTGGTATGCAGCTATGTAACCTTCTCGTCCAATCAAGCACTCGGCTGAATAAGACATCCGCCCTGCGTCGATGACCGATTCTGCAAGCCGAGAATCTGTCCCTCTAGGCAGCTACTCTTGTTGGAGAGAGTCTGCAACGGGGGCCGGCTATAGTATCCATATTCTGTAACATCGGTGGCTTGCGTAGGCATTTTAAGCCTCATCGCCCGGTCATTGAGGATGCTTTTGACACGGATAAATTGACAGAGGCACATTAGGCCTCAAGGACTTCGGTACTTACCGCTGACCTGGTAAAACGTCATAAAAACCCAACGAGAAAAGACGGGCCTGATCCGTACGATGCTATCCGCGTCATGCAAGCTGCCGTTGTTCGAGGGTTTCAGGCAGTGGAAATCAACGACCAGTTCAATCGGGGAAAGTGAGTGTGGGTTGGTTCCTCGATGCTGGTGAGAAGCAAACTACTGGATATTTGAAATGAGACAGACGAGCGGTGAGGGGAGTTACAGTTGTGATGGAGGGCACGCAGCCCCGTCTTCCGTTGAAGTGAAGCCATCTTGCATGCTACGACATTCTCAGCTGAACTTCTGATTTGTCAGTTGGGCATTAGCAAGCGCCCGAAGCTGAGTAGCTGTTCTGCACCTATGTGATGTGTGACAAGATGATAATTATACCATTATCCCAGGACTGCGGCTGTGTGTTCTATAAGGTAGTCAGGGTATTTTAGAAGACAACTATGGATCATCATGAACGGAGGGGGGTTGAGATCTGACTCGAAGGTAGCTGTTGTCACTGATGAAGGTCTAAACTCGAGTCCTACAAGAAGCTCCCCTCAAACGTCCAGCCTTGATCCGGTCGCCTGTCGCAGCCCATTCGAAATCTTTCTTTTCGAGGTAGATTTGTCCAGATATTCTGACCCAGAAACCACCAGCGTCCTTACAACCGATCTCGTTGTAGTCCAATCCGCCACAGCGGTTGCCTCTTCAACTGTTACATGGAACCGGCTACTTTCAATTCCCAATGACTGCGCATGCGGTGCGGCTCTGTGCTCGACCTGTAGTGGTAACCGCACATTAGCGAAGCAGCAGTTTCGAAGGGTTCCCGCTCTGTTTTCAGGGACCTCCGTGCTCAGCATGGCTGCCATCAATTCGACCCCGTCATTTTGCGGTACCTCTACAGTAACCGCGGACTTCATTTTCATCGCCGCATGCTTAATTTGTGAACTTCAGTGCCTCTGTGACACAGATGTAGAGGTGTGGTGTCTGTAGTAGCAATCTTGTTGAATAGATGGACAAAGTACTCCCCTAGGCGGCAGACACCTTCGGTCAGCGTGTGGGAGGAGACCCTCTGCTGTCGGACATGCCGTTTCTACCAAAGCCTGGTTTCGGAATGGTACGTACAACACCGCGTAATTTCGAGGCACAAAGAGCCAGCTGGTGATGTCCGATTAAGCCGGTGATGTGACCTACGCCCCTGGAGCAGCTCCAAAGGGAGACGGTATTGAGAAGGCGACAGCGTAAAACAAGGCCACAGGAGATTATGCAAAATTAGGACGCTTAGTTGTAACAGTTGCTGACGAAGAAGTCTGGCCCTTCATGGGCAAGATGCGTCAGGTCGATATGGCCTATTCCGTGCACGCCGCCTACGCACCTTGGCACGTTGAACTCTTCGCATACTCGGACAAGAGACTCCCAAGGCAAGCTCACACCGGGGAAAGTAAGGACTGTATCAATCATCGCTAGCTTGACTTCTGTGTTTCCGAGCTTAGGAACCAACTCAAGAGCGGTTTAACCTTTCAATGATCGCACAAGCTTCTACCAGGTAGGTGAGCTCAATGCAATGCGATTTTACCGGAGTCGTCTCTTCGAGGGACTGGATCATCTTGATGCATGACGGGTAGATAGCGTTAAAATAAAGTATCACATCCCTTCTTGGTAAGACAGATTCTTCAACATGATGTTGATGGCAGTGGTAGCATTGGGAAGAAATACAACTTCATCCATTGCTGCACCTGGTGAGGGGAAATGGCTTCCCTTACTTGCCGTAATCGCTTAGGATATATGAGTCGAATGGACGTATCGGGTCGCACCTCAATCTTATCTTGTAGCTTTCTCTGAAGTCCCGCACAGCTGAAGGGAAAGTTCCAAAAGGCCCATGGTTTAAGACAGTATAGGATGTCGCGAAGTTGAAATGAGCTCCACGCATTCCTCTACCAAAGCATGGTTCTAGGGCATGTGTTCCTTTTAAAGGCGGCGGTCAAGTTTGTCCAAAGACGCTGCTTCGATTAAAACGCTCATTCTTAGAGGCCCAGCGTGTATTTCAGTCTCGAGGATTCGTTGCAATTTGGAAGGTCATGAATGTGTTTCATTCGCACACGAAGCAACGATACTCCAGTACCGTCTTAGGGTACATGTGATCGGTCAGAAGCTTCAGATTGCGCGAGGCTTTGAGATATGACGTTCGTCTCATGGCTTAACGATCACTCTAGGGATCTTCACGCGAGTGGGCCCTGCATGTATGAATTCAGACCCTATTAAATTTTTTGCATATATACTATATATATTGCGTGTGAGATACCTCCTGCTACGACTATTTTCTTCTACCTTGAGAGGATATGCCTCCGAACATGATTATGCACGCCGAGATTCTAATAACTCCCTAGGCTAGCTAATATGAAGTGTGTCTAGGTAGGTATATACCCAAGGAGGCTTCGAGAAGGCCGTCATAAACAGTGGCGTCGTTGTCAACTCTTCCTGCCTAGCAGCATACGACATTTCTGGTGTACTTGCTTAGAAGACTACGGACCTAGACACTCGGACGGCATCAGGATTTTTTGGAATTCCCACCTCGTCCCACTCATTGTACGATACCATCGTACGCATACACTTCTACAAAAACTGTTGAATAATCCATCATCATCTACCCACACGACCAAGGGCCAAGATCGAATTATTCGAAGGATAATGGGTGTGCTTGACGTACGGCTAATACGGTAACAACCTGGTTATGTAGTGGCATAGAACTTCGATAGTAGGTAGGTCTGTGCGTAGAAAACCCGTCTTCACTGTGAAGTAGTATTATAGAGATAGAATGACAGCGATATATATTCATGCACGAAGTAGGTGGGCTATCGAGGCACCCAGTAAGCGAAGATTTTCGGCTGTGGGGATGTGCTACTTACTTAAAGTATACAGTATGTATGCATGGTAGGATCAAAGACCTTGCGTTATAGGGCTGTTGATGCCCAGCTGGAATATTTTCGCATCACCAATCCCGTATCTGTTCTTATGTGTCTGCATGTGTTTAATCCATGTACTCGCTTAGCCTAAGAAGAGGCCGTTCGATAAATCTCACTTAGGGCGGCGCTAAGTCGTGCATTGGCTAAGGATTGCTACTAGCAGTATGCATACATCCCTAGATAGTCCATAGAATCTGTACGTTGCCTTGCTCTATAAAGTAAGTCTAGGTCTACACTGGTCAACGAATGGTCAACACTTGTCATATACCTGTTGTTGTCGATCTGTTACATCTACTCCTTAACCAAAGCTCTTATAAACGGTGTTATTCTGACCCAGTACGAGTTACCAGCTGATGTACGACTTCGGGCCGTAAGTGAGATTGATCGAACGGCCGCTCTGAGGCTTAGGGAGTACTTCGTAAGAAGTTGATATTCTTTCCTCTTAGACGCTGGGCTAATATGTTTCTTTTCGGATTGTGAGGGACGCGAGAAGTACGTATATATATATATATATATATATATCATAAACCCTAAAACATCAGCTGACATCGGATCTTCATGCGGCTTGAGGCAAGAGAAAGTCTTTGGTCTCAGCCATGACATGATTGCAGATCATTGTGCAATCATTTGAAGTCATACTATATACATGTCCGCACTTATATGCATGTAGTTCTGATGAGAAGGACAATAGCCACCGACTTTACGTTCTGTTATCTTGGAGGTGCCAATGCTCGAGGTAGCTCGGGTTCCGCCATGATTAGGTCTTTATCTATCAATGAAAATAACCCTAATTCCCGACCCTACCAGAGTCCGCTTACTGCACCTAGTAGCTGTATGCCCTATTGGATACATACCTACCTACATGTAGAACAAGATATACAAAGTATGCATATATGAATGTACCTAATACGTGCTATCCTTCCCTGAAGGTGTTGTCACGAAAAATCACTAATCGTAAACTACTCAAGTTATGGGTGGCCTTGAAGAAACCCCACAAGCAGTTGTTCTCCCTTCTTGATTTCTTTGTTTTCCTTTTCGAAGGATTGAATTTACGGTAGTAGCGTCCTGCTGTAATAGAGATAGCCGAGATGGTAGTCGAAAGTTCTAATGGGGCTGCGGGGCTGACTTCTGGTTTGCGAACCACCTGGTCTCCTGCCAAAGGCGGTACCGTAATCCCGAAAACTGCAAATGATCTGAGGACCTGGACGCAGTATACTATGTAAGCAGCTGAGGGAAATGGCGGCAGTGGACACGCAGTAGCCGACGAGCTGGAACGAGGATACCTACGGAACCTCGTACATTCTTCACATGCTCATTAATATATGGATTCATGCATGGGTTGACTCACGAGTCCAAATGATGCATGGGAACCGAGATTCCGAGGAAGCAGCTGGCAGGCTATAGAGAGAGGCCTTGGGCCAAAGCTCGATATGTGATCGCTATACTCCGTACTTTTTGGTACCAATATAGGAACTTATGACGCTCCGGGGGCGGTATCTATCCTTCCGCATCGTCCCTTTTTATCGGTTCGTTATGTCTATCCATCTGGAAGTGAGCTGATCGTCAGCTGAATGGGCGCTCCGGGGCAGCAGACGGTTACGGGCGCACGACCGGCCTGCTGTCATACACGTGTAGATCATGCAAGCCTGTCAATTAGGGGACAACTGGTAAGCGGAGTACTACACAGGCCCTAAGGCAAAAAATAAAATAACCTTAAAGAAGGTTGGGATGGTCGCAATAGTGCCTAGGTTGGTTGTACAGTAATGAAATAGCGTCGATGCAGAATGGCCACGCGAATGATGGAGTAATTGCTGGGGCTTTTGCCCAGTGCCAGCTGTTGCTGCTGAAAAGCAATGGTTTCCTGCGAAAACCCAATTGAACCAATCACAATACCTTGCGAGTACCCATGAGGCACGTACAGTACGTAGGTATCTAGGTAAATGGCGCGCCTTTTTTTTTTTTGGAGAGCTCAACTCTCCAATGCTGGCATGTCCAATCCGATATGTGCACGAGTGCAACCTTACTATTGTAAGCGTGTAGCTACTATGTACCTAGTTATGGATGACTCTGTAGTCAAGGAGATTTTTTGATAATTGGGGATAATCCAATTGTAAGAAGGTGAGGTACCTGCATGTAGTAATTTCGAAGGCCAGCTGCCTACCTATGTTGTGTATGTATGTTGGTCAAGTTCCAGATACATGGCGAACTCGGGCTGCTGTTTTGGTGCTTTTGGGTCTTAATGTGTTGTAATATCAGTGAATGTATGCACCAACAAAAAAGCCCTGTTAAGGTAAGTAAGTACCCGGTACCTAACTTCGGGACGAAAGTGCCGTACCGTCGCACCGAGAGGTAGTAACTTTTAATATTGGGGGTAATCCAACATCCATTGATCATTGGAAAAACATAATGTACAGTCCGCCAAGATTTCCAAATGACACTGTGCACCACCTTCGCCGGCGTCCGCCCAGACGCCCAATGGTCATTAGTGGTCCTCTCTTTTATTTTCTCTCTCTCCAAGACCGCTCCAAGACTTTGCAAGTCCGAAACTCGCTAGCGCTCTTCTTGTTTTCCTGCTCAGTGCTAATTATGGGGTCTGGCTATGGATACCAAGGACACACAGCCACTGAACATCGTGGTCTCACCGTCCTTGTCTGATCCTTCCCCCAACTTGCAAACATACATCCATCTTCCAAGATTCCAGAGAACGCTACCGCAAATCACGCCC
>QJNX01000375.1:0-50817 GCA_004155925.1 Monosporascus sp. MG133
CCGATCTGGCAGCTATATATAACGGCGTACAGCCGTTATTTTCCTTTACCTCGACGTCAGCGCCTTTGTCGAGTAACAGCCGCGTAACTGCTTCGTGCCCGTATTTGGCAGCTATATATAGCGGCGTACAGCCGTCCTTTTGCTTTGCCTTGACGTTAGCGCCTTTATCGAGAAGTAACCGCGTAATTATTTCGTGCCCGTTACAGGCAGCTACGTGTAATGGCGTCCAGTCGTCCTTTTGCTTTGCCTCGACGTTAGCGCCTTTGTCGAGAAGTAGCCGCGTAACTATTTCGTATCCGTTTTGGGCAGCTACGTATAACGGCGTCCAGCCGTAGTGTTCCTTTGCCTCGACATTAGCGCCTTTTCCGAGAAGCAGTCGCGCAGCATCCTCGTATCCGTTCTCCGCGGCGAAGTGTAGCGCCTGCTCATCCTCCGCCACTGACCCGTCGCTGAACTCTCCAGCACTTGGCTTGCTATTCCAGAGTCTGTTCACACGCTTCTGCGCCTTGGATCGCCATGTGAACATCTTCTCTCGTTGCTGCCCAACTTCCTTTTGCTTGGCGCCAAGCTCACCCATTTCTTGAGCTCCGTTCTCTACTTCCTTGACCAGCAAACTCTCCTCCCCCCTAAGCCTTCTGAGTTCCTCTTTCACAATATGTAGTTCCCTAAGCCTTCTGAGTCCCCCCCCCACAATATGTAGGTCCCTAAGCCTTCTGAGTTCCTCTTTCACAATATGTAGTTCCCTCTTTGCCTGGTCCAAAGCGGCGCCTTTCTCTCCCAGCTTCCGACTTAGTTCTTCCTCCTCACGAGCCCTCTTTCCTTCAGCCTCCTCAATACACTTGATTTCCGTCATCCATTGTAAGCAATGCAACTCCAAGGTCGCATTGACAGTGGTCTCTGGCGAGTTAGGTAGTGCGGCTAGCCGCAGGGAAAGTCTTCGCTGCCTTGAAACGATTTCCAACCTCACATGCAGGTTGAGAATGCCATTGCTGGCGCTCTGCTTCCCCAGAGCTTCTGGTCTCATGTCGGCGAACTTCCGCGCAATATCCCATAATGAGGTTTGTCTAGATGCGATCATGACGTGGAATTGAGCATTCATCCCTGAACTCTGTGCCTCGAGCACTACTATGAAGTCCGCCGAGTCTTTCGTTTTGTTGCGGAATCGAGTCAAGATTCGCTGCACACAATCACTATCTGGTTCGGCTGCCACCTCAACCAGAGCCCTTTCTTTGTGCCAGCGAGAGCGAGGCTCGACGTCGACTAATTCCAGGTTGCGAACGGTTTTCTGAATGTGGAGGAAGCACGGCTGACTTAGGGCTGCGGATGACTTGCGTTCACAGTCGACTCGAATCCGAACAAGTGTAGCGGAAGCCTCGGATGCGGGCTTTGGAATTAGGGCCCCATGACGGTCTTTCGGGCTCATGTACTCGCCAGGTTGCCCCCCAGGCATGGTAACAAGCGGGATTCCTACTACTTCGTCTGTATCATGCTCAGGACCGCAGCTGAGTAGTCCCAGCGTTGCTCCAGCTGAAGTCGTATGTAGAAAGAGCCGCAGCCAGAGATTGCCAGCACGCAGGTCAATTGAGTCGTTGTCAGGGCGTTCCCGCGAAGCAATCTGGCCGCAGTTTGCGAAATCCGAAGGACGGGTAGCCAGAATTCCCCCGGGTATTATTGCAGATGAGTTGTCAGGGGTTAGTCCGTTTAGACCAATACCCCATGCCAGGATAGAATCATCGCCAATGTCCTTCATGATATGCTCTTGTAGCCGGCGAAAAGCTTTGTCTCCTTCGCCATAGATCATTGGCATATTCACACCAAAGATCCCTAGGAGGCAGTAAGCAATGTCCTCCTCTCGCTTTGTAGCTCTCCCAGCAGCCCAGGACATCCGTTGTGCCACGCTCGCATAACGTAGCTCTGTAATCCCAAGCAGGAACGGGTTAGGTATGCCGGTGATATTCTCGATCGCATCGCTTAGATCTCCCTTCGTTCCTAGGTGGTTCCATTCCGAATCGTAGAACCGGACGTTTGGGGGGGCCAGAAGTTCCTGTAGTGTCCAACCCCTCCGGAACCAACGGCTTGAGGAGAAGGCGGATTGAGGATCTTGAGGGTCGTCGCCCGGGGGGACATCCGAAAGAAATACGTAGCAGATTTGAGCCTTCTGATACCATCGAAACATGGAGTTGATCGCCTCTTGAAGCTCCACCGAGTCGGTCTTGTTGATGCAACAGGTGTCGATCCAAACATAGTCGTAACCGTCCTCCTTGGCTTGTCTGCAGCACCCGCTCACTTTGTTCGGGCGGGTCTCAGCCGTGGCCAGCCTCCCGGCAGAAATGTCATTGTAGGACACTTCTTCGCTGTCCTTGCCCCAAGTATGTGACAGTATGGCGTAATCAGGGGCGTGTGCCACGTCGAAAGTAACTAACTTGAATGTTTCCACGTTCAAGAGATGCATCGTCGGTCGATGGTCGGCTGGGCCGTAGGAGTGCTTGTGAATGCTTAGCGATATCGAGGAATGAACCTAATGCGGCTTGGCCCTCAGAGGTAATGAGGTCGTTGTGGCGCGGTGTCTGTCTCAGCAGATCTCGAGGGTGATCGCGATGAAGGAGAGTGCCAGTTGTTGGCAGCGGCATGCCCCGGTATCGTGGCAGAACCAATGGCGCCAGAGGTGAATAGCGCCGGTCGCGGGCACAGCAGGAAGCGTGAGGTATGATAGCGCAACGCAAGTCCACGCACTAGAGACTCCTCGGGATGCTATACTATATGATGAAGAACTCCATTCATGGCGGAATTGACGTGGGATCGAGTGAAAAGAAACGAGATCAAGTGCAGAGGCTTGCTGTCCAAATTCCGCCTCGTGTGGCCTTCATCGGGTACCTAGAGAAAGCCCCGCACGTGGTCAGGTACTGCTAGAGGAAGTCCATCACCCGTGGTGTGGCTACGGCGGCTACCGTGTTTTCATTATTCGTGATTAGCTATTGAATATATCAGATCTGGTTACGTGTTCTCCTAAGCTCGCTACCTCTGCCAATATTGAGTTTAGAACTTGGGGGACTCTTGCTGACTTATGCGTCACGAATGCTGGACTCTTAAATACTCTTAATACATCCGTTAGGCACTAAGCAATTCGCCGTCTATACCGTGTTAACGCTAACGTGGGATTTTGTGGAATATGTACCGCGTTGCACGCGCTCTTTTGCCAAGGAAGGGTGGAGCGGGGTGAGCTGCGCGACCTCGCCATTTCTAACTCGTGCGACTTTCCTATTCCAGCATTTTAGCGCTGGCCGGCACGAGCGCCAAGCCGTACCTCTTCATCGGACACAGTTTAGGATAATCCCTTATACCTCCTTTCTTTATATATGTATGTGTGTCTTTGTAGTTAATATTACTCTCATCTTCGCTTTCCGTTCGGCGAAAGCCTCATTATTACTTCCCCCTGCCGTACAATTCTTAAGCTGCTATAACCGTCAGATGGAAAAAGGCGCCCTACGCATGCTAGCGGAGGAGGACGTTTACGAGTCGCCAGTCTAGCGGGCGAGGACATGGCGAGCTTTATCTAGCCCAGCAATCCGGAGAAATCGGCTCCCATGCGAACAAAGTAACGTTAGTGGCAGAAATCATGAATCCGGATGGGCCATAATGATTAGTATGAAGCTGCGGCGTCACGTTTCCGGCTCTGACACTGCGTTCCGGTGGGGCGCGGTAGCAGCAACCACGGCTCGGGCCGCCCCTTTTTGGCGGTATAGGACAGCGACATCCGATCATTATTATCCGCCGACTCCGTACTGGCTCCACTTTAAAGAGTATCTTTGACGACCGCCTCGTAACTGCGCGCGACGCAATGACTTAGATAAAATTTCGTGCCCGTAAGGTGCTGTCCACATTGACCCACTGCCGGGTACTGTAGTTCCAAACGTTCGAGGTCTGTTACCTTAGCGAGCTCAGACCCCTATCTAGCTTGTTGTTATAAACCAACCAGTCTTGGCTTCGCCAGACGGTCGGAACAAGACTGGTGGGCCGCGCTGACTTACCTTACCCAAGGTCAGGCCATAGTTTTGAGGTTGTGCCAGCGCCTGCGATGCAGCTGTGGCTATCGCTTTAGAAACTGCTTTCGCGATTCTATTAAAAAAAATTCCTCGGTAGCATGGTTCTTGTGATGAGATGGTAATAGCAAGCGAAACTGAAAAGGTATTTTAGGAATTGATGTTTAAAATAAAGCCAGAACACCATACAAGAATATCGAGATATTCTCGGCAACTTAAACCGGTTCCGTAAAGCCGAAGAGTTTACGAGAATCCGCATTAAGACCGTATCTCTCCCGATCGTCTGTTTGGTAGACGCCCTCCTGAAAACGGGGGACTAAAAGGCGGAACATCGCTGGGTTACAGAGTCTCGATGCCAAATGTAGAACGTTTTCACCGTGCGAGTTGCGGTACCGGAGGTGTGCTTCGATGCCATTCTGGCCCAGCAAGTATTCAACCACGTCCGCGTGGTTTCCCAAGACAGCCTCTCCAATCGATTGATGAGTTGGCTTGCCAGAGAACGGAGTCTGTTTGTTGCATCGGGAATCACGCAGCAATTCGCCCCTGAGTTCTGCGTCATGCTCGGCTCTAGTCATCAACCGCCGGACTACGGGCATGCAGCCTGCCCTAGCAGCCACGCACAAGAGTTCATTGCCCCATTTCTCCTGAACCATCGTATCTGGCACATGGTCGACGAGGCCGAAATACTGGGTCCCAGTCGTCGCAGGGCATACCGAGCTCGGACCATCGTTTTATGACGAGTCCGAAGAAGTCGAGATTTTGAAGCTGATGGCCAAGTTTACCCTCCAAGAAGAGAATCCTGAGCCTGGACAGATCACCCCACTGGAGAACCCGGTCCACGGCCCCCATACCTGGTTCTGGAAGGTACCTGTCCCTCCCGAAGTCCGAGTTCTCGAGCATATAACGTAGCATTGCTTCTGGGCCGTAAAGCGAAGTGAGGCTGAGGGGATCATACAGGCTAGTATGAAACTCAAACTTGGGCTCGATGACACAATCCGGCCGACGGTTTTGTTGAATCCAATTGTCAAGTCGAGTGGTGCCCGCTCGGCACAAGTCCACTACGCTTGCCAAGCGTGGAGGAGGTTCGACTGTAATGGCACCGTAATGGTCGAGCCAATAACATGATACGTATACGAAGAACTTACCAAAGCCACGGTCGGCCGGATTGTAGCGAATCATATCTTCTTCCCAGGCTTCCCACATGCAAGATGGATCGTATTCGATCGGCTCCCCGTCGTTGTCGTCGTCGAAAAGGTCGATTTCTTGCGGTGGCTCTTCGATTGCTAAAAGCTCTTCAGAAAACAGACCAGTGTTGCCAAGCTCATCTAACATGAGATATCTGATACAGGTATGTAAGATATATGCCTCTAAATTCTCGATGCGCTGATCGGAGCGTGCCTGGGTAGTCCCTGTTGAGATAGCTGGACTTGGCGACCAGGCCGATTTAAACTCCACTCCTTTAAGTATACGCTAAGCAATGATCGACATCGCCAGGTCTCCTAGAACTCGACGACAGCTGCCCCATCGCCCGGTTGCTAGTGAACAAGCTTCATCGAATAGGTATTGGATGCCGGTGGAGGTGAAGATGCGAGAGTTAAGGTTAACTTTCCTAGTATCATCTTCCATATATGCGGTCGATTCAATTCACATTCACAACTACCTAGTCTTTAAATTCCGCAGTCGAGCTCACGATGCATTCCACCCAGAACTCGCTGCTGTCCGCGCTGACAGGCGCGTCGGGCGTGATGGATAAGTTACTTATGCCTCTCCAAGCGCCTCGCCGGCCCATGTGCAGCAGCGGCCCCCGGTAACGCAGACCCCAGGTCTCGCCGTGCCGGAGGCCGTGGCCCCGCACCACCGGGCTCGCGCGTTCGCCGACGGCATCCGGCTCCGGATCATGCCCGCTCAGGGGGGTCCATCACGCACAAGCACGCGTCGAGCGACGAGAATGGGGTACCGGGAGCACCCGCAACGTCAACGAGCAGTTCAGGCGGCTCGCCGAGGAGCACCAGGCCGGCGGCCGGCCGATCGTGCTCGTCGACTCCCAGAGCGAGGGCGGCCTCGCCCCCGACGACATCCAGGACGGCACGCACCCTAGCGACGGGGGGTACGTGGAGATAGTCCCGATCGGGTTCGACGGCCTGCTCGATGCCGACAGGGGCTTCCTGCAGGTGGCTATATAGGATGCCTTGGTTATGCTGTTGGAGGAGGATGGAAAAACTGGAGGGTTCCTGGCTGCTTGTGGATTGCGAAGAATTATTACCGGATCAGGTCTGGTATCCCGGCACCGAATCCGTTACCCTTGTGCATTTTACTATGGAACGGCGTATATAAGGCTTCCGTGTATGTATGCATATGTTGATATTGCACACCACTTGTTTAACATAGCACCACTCCTTGACTTCTCTGAGTAGTTGCCCCAGAATAGCACTCCCTCCTAGGGGCTTGATAACATGCTCCTACACCGAGCCATGCCATTTCTCAACTGTGGTTAAGTAGTCAGGGCTCCTACAAAAGCGGTATGTACAGTAGGCATGGCCACCATTAGCCTAGCGGAAGCAGGAAAGCCTAACATGCCAGGCTGCCCTTCACGACAGAGGCCCGTGAACGATGACACCCCGCTGTCTAACCTATTTTGATCTACTCCGGCACCATCACTGCTCATGCCAAATCAATACGGCATATAGTCCAGACATACAGCACACGCATCCGCGTCGTTCAAGGCAAATTCTGTAACCCAGCCCCGCAATGAAGATATAGAGGCCGCCGCTGACGGGGACAGCGCACCCGCTTCCTGACGCAAGTTCCCCTTTTTCACTCAACCCTCTAATCCTCGTCGTCCTCATCTCCGCTCTCGCTCTCTTCGTCCGCCTCCTCGAGCCACTCGACGAGGGCCCGGCACTTCTGGCGCACGGCCTGCATCTCGGCGCCGCCCTCCTGGCTGCGAGCATCCTTCCACCAGGCCAGGATGCCCTCCTCCTCGACGATGTCGAGGTCGTAGAGTTGCTGCAGCAGGGCCGCCAGGAGGTTCCCGACCTTGGCTTTTTCGGTGTCGCCCGCGGCAACCTTGGCACTGGACACGGCGGCCTTCTGGAGTGCGAGCGCGAACTCGACCTGCTCGGCGCGCACCGCCACGTCGCCGACGCCGTACTCGGCCACGAAGGCCTTGGCGCCCTCGCGCGCCGTCAGGACGTGCTTGGCGGCCTTGGCAGGCTCCATGGTCCCATGCTCCGAGGTCACGAGCTCCACGCCGCGCCGCACGAACGCCGTCGCCACAGCCCGCCGCATCGCCGCGTCCGACGCGTTGCTAGCGAACCGGAGCGACGTGAACTCAAGCCTCTCCGAGTCGAAGCTGCCCGACGTCCCGCGCAGAACGTCCAGCAGGCCGTGCACGGCGTCCGAGTGGAACGAGCCGGAGTTTCGGTTTCCGGAGTCGTCCGAGGCGAAGGAAGACAGTCTTGACCTCCGCCCTTCTCGGCTGGCCGATAGGGATGCAGCATCGGAATCTTCGTCGGCTAGGTCGTCCTCATCCGCCAGCGTAGAGACGGAAGAGGTGGATATGTTGAACTGCTCCAGGGAGTATATGAGTGACTTCTGCAATCTGGACGGGTCGTCATGCTCGGCCTCGTCGTCTTCCGGATCTCTGAAGAATGCCCCCTTCCCTTGTGGGCCGACTATACTGCTGTCGGAGGAGACTGGTTCGGAATCGGCGGAAAGTAATGAAATTGGCGTGGAAGCTTTGACTGTCGTGCTCTCGCTAATTTGGACACCGAAGGACAACAGAGAACCGTCCCCGATTTCGGTCTGTTTCCCAACAATTGCGGCGTCGCCGATGATGGCGCGCCGTACAACGGCCCCGTCGTTGATTACTACGTCGCCCCAGATAAAACTATCCGTTATCTTGACGTTGTTGCCAATTTTGCAATTCCGACCGATGACGCTGTTAATAATTGTGCTGCCATTTCCCACATGGGTGTCTTTCCCAAGCATAGAATTGGTTACCTCGCACTCTTCCCCGAGGACGACGTCGTCTTCCTCGTAGCGGTTATGACCTCGAGACTGATATGTTTGATCCCTCATCAAGTTGGAATCCGGGAGGAAAGGATATGTCCAGCCGCTTAGTAGATCACGACTGATGGCCTCATACATCTGAAAATTGCTTGCCCTTGCGCCGTAACCATGGTTGACGATGTCCACGTGTATCAGCTTCCCATTCAATTCCCAGTCCTTCAGAATACCGTGGAGAAAATTGGCGCGGGGAAGTTCGTAGTCGAAACTGTCAGACCAAAGGGCCAGCACATCGGGCGTGCATATGTCAATCTGGGCATCAACTAGATCTGTCCGGATCTCGATTTCGGGGTTCTTCAATATCTCGGTATCCAAAGCGGTATAATGTTCGCTCTGTAACGGGTGCATCTCCTCGTAATGGAGACATCTCTTCGATCTCGGGTCGATTACAAAGACGGGGGTAATGCCGTTCGTCTTCGTGTGATGTTCTTCCTCTCCTGCTTCACGTAGGACCATAGTCATGCATGAATCTCGATTCGCTTCTCTGCGCGTCTTGT
Source organism: Monosporascus sp. MG133 (assembly GCA_004155925.1). Classification (NCBI taxonomy): domain Eukaryota; kingdom Fungi; phylum Ascomycota; class Sordariomycetes; order Xylariales; genus Monosporascus; species Monosporascus sp. MG133. Next base: position 8,606 of record QJNX01000375.1, read on the forward strand.
GGGCAGTCAAGGCGGCATCAAGGGGAATATTGGCGACAACGTCCCCTTGTACCAGCACGAAGTCCCCCTCCATTATGTTCCGCTTGTCGAGATCCCGCAGGAAATCACCTATTGACTGCGCATTTGAAACGCGTATAAACTCCAGAACAGAGAAGGGACATGACTTATGCGTTGGCGACCACCGAGAGGTCTGCACGTACTCTTCAATCTGTTCGTGGTGTTCGCCGCAGTATATGAAGACCTCCTGGACACCATTCATCGCAAGGAACTCCAGCGTGTACTCGATGAGCGGCGTGTTCGCGAGAGGCAGGAGGCACTAGATTGCCGGTTAGTCGATTGGAAACTTCGAGGCTATTGTTTCCTAACCCTCGGCTTCTCCAGAGAGAATGGCCTGAATCTGGTTTGGAACGAGTCGGCAATAACCACGGCCTGCAGTATATCTTCCCTCTTCTCTTCCGCCCCAGGCTTACCAGCCTTCTTGCCGGAAGCCCCAGCTCGAGGCGCCATAGCAAATGCTTCTTCGTAAGGCTACTGTGCAAGGCTCGTTTGTATGAGAAATGGCGCCTTCTGGTTTCGTAGTATCGTAATATTTTCTGGTCATGATGTAGCTATACAGCTAAACGGGAAATGGATGGGCCATTTGCCTGTGACTCAAAAAAAGTTATGGAGGGGCAGTTTGAGATCGAAAGTCCCACTAGCCACATTTGATGTCACGATCATAAGCAGCAACTCCTAGCCACCCCTTCGCACAGCCACATTTCCACAAGCAACTGTTGCAGCTACAGGATCAACATCCAAAAGATGAATCTACAAAAACGGCGCATGGCAGAAACAGGGAGCGGCAAGGCTTCTGCCCCTGGTCAAAGCCGGTTTTCATCGCAGCGGGAAGACCATCCTTATGCCTCACTGCATCTGTCAGGAAATGGTTACTTGCCGGAATCAGAAGGCCGGTGGGTGAAAAGGGAAAGAAAAAGTATATATTCGACGAGCCTTCACGCCAATTTGTTACTCCCCCAACCCATCCCCATCGTAGCCTAATGCCCGCGCGGAAGTCCTCTACTCGCCGGCGGATATAAGAGCTGGACGACTTTGCAATTCGGACTTGTGATTTCCCCATGAGGGTCCAGAGGGCTCCGGGAAAGGTCGTCCGTCTGTGCGTAGTAGTAATCTCAGGTATGAGTTTAATCAATGTTACAAGGCCATGATGAGTCTAGAACATGCAGCGTGGTACTTGGTCCTTAAGTGACTGCGGCGCAGTTGGCAAGTTGTGGGAACATGGTACGGTTCGGGTTAATGCATTCAATCGACCTTAAATCGCGCTGACGCGACATTGGCCGACTCTGTACGGATTCCGAGCAAGATTAATGGCCGCCTGCGGAATAGATCTGATGAAAATCCTCGGCAATATGAGTTATTCCATGAGGAAGTATTGACATTTCGCCGATCCGAATGTTGTACACGAAAACTGCCGAGTAGCAGAGTACAGCTATGTCCCCTATGCATACGAGCTGGGGCCGAGGTCCACGGATTTTTTTTTTTTTTTTTTTTTTTTTTTTTTTTTTTTTTTTTTTTTTGAAAGCCGACACGTCAGCAGGGAGACTGTATAACAACACCATGGTAGGATCACAGGACAAATGGAATCCTTCTGCACCTCTAGCAAGAGATTTTCCCAAAGTAAGCGGTTGCAAGATTACTAAAGATGTCCACGACTACCTCGGAGGAGGTATAACTCATACAGAAGACTCGTATAGCCTTTATTAGCCCCACCCATTCGGTACTTCGGGTGCTCAGATAGAGTAAATAGTGGCTGCGCATTTGGGGATGAACTCCCGGCGTTGTATCCCGACTCACATATTGAGCCAACGCTCGCTTGGTGAAGAAGACGTTCACTCCCTCGAGAAGGTCGTTGCGCGGTTACAGCGGGGAAGAGGAGACTCTAGGGCTACATAATGAATCGCAGCTGTTGGTAGCCGGGAATGATCCGTACCTGAATTCGCTATAGCGTGTACTGAAATGTCTGGCTCTGCAAGGCCAGTAGACACACGTATACGTACTCGTTCGCAGATCTAGCTGAGGTCGCAGCAACCAACCCGGCATGGCATCCGATATCTTTATCTATTCCCATTTATCCTCATTGCGCTTTCGTCGCTACGGGGCTAAACACAATGAATACTGCAGCGTTGGCTAGGACGAGACCGGGCGGCGCAGGGCAGATGAGATTATAACACGAACCCCCCACACAATAGTGAGACGACGTACATACGTAAGCACGTTTGCATTGGCAGGCTGGGCTGGGCCCATTGGGCTTGTGTGCGGTTTGCGCTTACTACGTATTCCTCGGGATTTTTCTCCCCTCCATCCTGAGTCCTGCTCCTTCGCGTGATTGCCCGGGCTCCGGAACCGGGGAGTTGCACGTGTGCTCGAGGCGAACCGAACGGTCTAGGCTGGGTCCGCCGGCGCCGCCAAGACCTCCCGTGCGGTGATCGTCGAGGTCCAGACCGCGGCGGACCGGGCTTGGGTGTTCCACATGGGACGCGCACACCCATCGTGTTTCACGGCCCCCAACGCAACGGGAAATCCATCTGGAGTCTAGGTACATGCGTAATCTTATCTCGTTCTCTCCTCTGGGAGTTCTCCGTGTGTGTATGGCCTTCCCTCCTGCCTTTCCCTCCCCGTTTGCTATTCTCCTCTCTATCCTATCGTAAGTTGAATAGCGAAACGAACAACTTGCTAGGAATAAAACCTCCGGTTTGAAGACCCACGAATGAGCGCTGTATATAACAGCGGAAACCAACATGCCGAGAGCCCCCCGGTTTCGATACCTTACGTACCTGCTGTACGTCCCTTGTATCCCAACCCCGGGCTCGCTCTTACCTGCTCACCGCTTCTACATCAAGCAAGTAAGCGCCATACGTGGTAGTCTCATTACCTAGTGTCCCATCTAGACCGACCCATCAAACCCCGTCGTTATTAACCCGGGGAAGGTGGACCCTGCTCGTCTGACACTTCCCGAAAAGCCGACCCCGACTCGTCCGAGAGGTGGGCTCATCTCATCTCATAGTACATACGCATCTCTCCCTTCCTTACTTATGTAGTCCGGCATGCATGTATCAGTTCCCTAGAACCGGGAGTGTGGGCAGAGGCGGAGCGATGGGCCTACGGTAGAATGCTTCAGAGCGCGTTCTTGATGGAGGGGTCCCGGGCAGGGGAAGGGGGAGGGGGGACGACAGGACCCTATGTACAGAGTACAGCCTACTAAGGCTCTTTCTAAGCCTTATCAGGTCAGGTTGTTACCTACTCCATGCGCGTGCAGCTGCAGCCTCCATGTAGGTAGGGTTCTGCATGGCATGGTGCAGGTACGGCCCCAGTTCTGTAGCCGCCTGGCTGGCTGCGATGCGATTCCAGAAGCCCCAGGCGCGGCTCGGCGTACCGATAAGCATGGAGTCCGTGAGGCAGGCCACCTCCCCAGGTAAGACTACATAGTAATCTTTACCTACATAGGTGCATCGAGTACATATGTACGACTGTGGCGGCTCAGTAGGTAGTACGTAATAGGAAGATGATAAAAGCTACGCGTAGCCTGTGGTTGGGGAAATCAGAGACTGCCCAGATTGATATACAAGAGTACGAAGTAGGTAGGTAGACATACCAAGTATAGCTACGTATTATGTAGGTATGGCAGACACTTGGCCAGCCTGATGATATTCTCATGTTCCCTTCCCAGCCGCGGGAGTCACTAGGTAGAACCTGTACGCTGCCGCAAGTTCCTTATAGTCCGCACCTCCTCCCTTTTCATTCCATCAGTCGTGATGACAACACGAGATACAAGAGATCCCGCCCGTATCGGTCGGTGCCCGCTCCCTACGTACTCCCATCCCCTTAGGGCCGGGCCGCGCGGTGGTGGTTCGATCAATGACATTTTAATCGGGGCCCAGCAAGGGAGACTGACTGGACGGCATGAGTCACTACCTTAGGTAGTTTAGCTCCGATTAACTTCCTCTAACACGATAAAGTGGCATGGCAGGGCTTGGTATGTTTCTAGTCCAGCCACCAGATCAATCCCCCCTCCCGCCCCCCTCTTCCTACGTACGCATTTTGCCCCTCGTGCGTAATCTGACGTCCGGGATGGGATGGGATGGGAACCCTGTACCTATTATAGGTGTCACAAACGCACATTAGCGCGGTTCGGGTCTGATGGGGGCATGGTATGGCAATTCTAGGTTTCCCATTTGGGTTCCTATCTATTTATTACCCGGCCACCCGTTCGTTTGCCCGCTTGCCCGCTTGCCTGCCGGCCTGTCTCGCTAGCTTCCGTTATTGTTGCCGTCGTTTGTTGTTGTTACAGCAAGTATATATACAAAAGAGAAAGACCCGGCCGTCACATATATAGTGCTGGGGGTTGCGAGTTGTGTGCCCGCGGATGCGACAGACTCCCCTTTCATATATAACTCAAAAAAATAAATCTGGCTACGGAAGTCCGGGCCTTCTTATACATACATTACATACATACTTAAGTGCCTACGTATCCCCTTTCCGTTCCCTCACTCACTTTCTCTCATATTGGGACCCGCATGCATGCCATGCATGATCTGCGCAGTAGTAGTCTAGATCACTCCAGTCCTTTCCATGTACGGGCGTAGGCTTATTTGCGGGATGATTTATTATATTACTATTGCACCAGTGAGTCACCTCCCCCATATCGCATTGGTTTCCTCTTCCTGTTACTCCTCTTGAATTCTCTTGAATTCTCCTCGATTTCGGACCCGGTTGTCTTGTTTCGTTTGTATTGTGCTTTCTTGCTCCCTTCTCCTCTCCTCGGCTTGCGATACTCCTTTTCTTGCTCTACGATATCGGACCGTCGATCGATACGAAGCGACGACATGTCCTCTCGACTCAGTACGAGACTTGACACTTCGCACTTGATGGATATCCGGAACGATGGAAGATGGACGACGTATGACGATACTCAGCTGGTCACGAGGTTGCAAAAGCTTTACTGGACAAGAACTACTGCGCCTGGGTGAAACTCGAAGGGGACTCGTCGGGATATTCGATCAATTCTGTCCATTTCCCACATGAACTGCGAGACCAAAAAGCTAAACCAGTCCCAAACACCATCCGGTCCACGGCGCGGGGACGCCAACATAAGCACGGAGCCGGAGCCGCCACCCCCATTTTTCCTAGTTCGCCGGGTGCCGTTCACCTTTCCTTCGTCATCTGGTGCGCCGACAAGGTCAAACCATTGTCTGCTCGCATCCCTTTCCGCCCGTTCGCTCTCTACCAGACGTGAGCACGCTATCAGCCCCTGGCTGACGATCCCATTTGCTTTTCTTTAAGAAAGACGATTTGCATGTAAAATGAACAGCATTATCGTTTAGTCTTGACCCGGTCCGCCTGCCTGGCAGTCTGCTTCTTCAGCTGTGCTGACCTGGTTCAGCCGAGACCCGCCCACTTTTCCCCAAAGCTCATTCTGTCTCTCCTTTTCTACTCACTACATAAACAGATGCAAGCCCGGGTACCGATAAGGGTATACCAAGATCTAGATCAGAGTTCCCTCGGCTCAAATGCGCATACGGTCAGATATATGCAAAAGATATGGTCCACTCGCAAAGGGGTGCTTGATGTCCACTCGCAAAGGGATGCTTGATGCCCACGTGTTTCCGAAATCGTCCAACACAGATCGAATGAGTATATATATTTATATGGAGCACCTTAGCCAGCGCTGGAATGACGGCGATTATATACAAGGATGGAGATCATGATGATGTAGAGTTGTCCTGAAAGCAGGTCGTCAATGGGGATAGTTCCCTTGAGGTCCAAAGATCCGCTGCCGCTTCTCCGGGGGGCCGTCTGGACGTTGGATGCCGTCGGACAGCCGTGGATGGTGATGGGGCGGCCCGCCCATAGTGGGCATCATATGGCTTTGGTATTGCGGCGGCTTCTGGCTCCCACCTGGGGTTAAAGCCATCTGCGAGCCGTTCCCTGCGCCCAGGTATCCTTGGTCTTGACCCATCACCGGGGAAGCCTGTGGCATCTGGCTGGGGGAGTTCCAGGATGTGCTAGTGGCCGGCGACTGTACCGGAGTGGTCTCGAACTTGTTTACCCCTGTAGACGATGTCGCGGAGAGGGGCATGGCCATCCCTTGATTCTGGTACGCACTCGGCGTTGGCGGGGGCGCTGAGCCGCCGTTCGGATACATCGGGTCCATCATATTCTCCTGAGGAGGGTTGCGAAGGAACTGGGCCAGGTGTTTCCTGATCTTGCCGATCATTCCCTCCTTGGTAAACGGCTTGGCCAGCACATCTCGCATGCCTGGCGATCGGTCAGTATACACTCGTCATGGAGTCCGGGCGGTCCACATACCCCAGTGGAAATACATCTCGAGGTCCTGCTGGTTGATATTGGATGTCATGGCGATGATTGGTACATTCGGCATCACCTCCCGGATCATAGCAGTGGCCGACACGCCATCCAGCTGTGGCATGACGATATCCATGAAGATCAGGTTGTAATAATTGGGTTTCTGGTTGACCTTGTTGACAGCCTCGATACCATCGCGCTACATCAAACGTTAGCAACTGATTGCGGCAGCAGCATCTCTAGAGCAGGGCTACATACCGCGACCTCGACTCCACAGTCGTACTGGGCCAGAAATTTGGATCCGATTCGGGAACAAGTCTTGTCGTCTTCTACAAGCAGGATGACCGGCTTCTTCATGCCCCATGGGCTACCGGCTTGCGAAGCAGCCCCTGGTGGGGTCTGCGTGTGCATGGGAGCTGTGGCGACCTCGGAACCTGCGCCCATGGACTGTTCCTGCACCGGCCTGTTGTAAGGGATGTTGCCCATATGCTCGGCTGCAAACGGGTCAATCCCGATGTTCTGGCCCACCGGATAGACAAGGTGTCGCATATCGTTTAGGGCGTCGTGCATGAACGGATTGAACCCATTCGCTCCAGGCGGTCCCATCATGGAGGATGATGTCGCCGACTCCGGAGAGGCACCGGGCTGGTGACCGTAGGCGACGGACATCCGCTTAAGGTCCTGGTCCGCGCTATGTTCTACTGGCAGGCTGTTCAATATTTCCCGAGCCCGACGCAACTCCACAGCCGCCTCCTGGGTCCCGTCGGAGAGATAGCTTCTGCTGTTGCTTGCGTTATAAACCGGGGTTGAGTGGCTGGGTTGGTTTGATGGCCCCGAGTTCGTATTTTCCCTTCTGTCCTGTTCCATCTTGCTGAGATGGTTGATCAACTCATTGTGAACCTGCTTCTGTGCGCCGATTAACCTCTGGAGATGAAGTATCTCTTCGGCGAACACCCTATTCGCGTTGACGAGCTCGCTATACGATTCCTGCAGTTGCTGGACCTGATGCTGGGTGGCAGCAAGCGTCTCGCCCAGAACGATGACTTGCTGGTTGGTGGCAGCAGTTTGTTGGTCCTCGGAAACCTGTGGCTTTCTCGGAGCTGGCGCTTTCCTCCTGATGTTGTCAAGGTTGTCCTTCCTGTCGGCCCGAAATTCGGGATGCCTGAACTCCCATGCCTGCTCCCAGTGTTAGTGACGACAGTCCTCGCTAGCCATGTCGCGATTTGAGCCAAGCATTACCGATGATCCATATGGCGATTGACCATTCTCCTCGTTGTGCCGAACCTTGTGGAAGTCGTATTTGTTGAGCTGACGGACGAAACTTGCGAAGTTACTATGCTTAAAGTGTTTGGGGAGAATCGTCTTGGTAAATTTCTCGTTCTAAACCGAAAACAGCAACAGTCAGTCAATATTGGATGCGCATAAGTGACTGGGTTATCCGAGTGAAGCGAAGACGAAAACCAGGGTGCGTTAACTTACTTCAAGAACGACAAAGCTGTCGCCTTGGTCACCCCATCTGACTACTTCACTGTATTGGGGGTCTTCCAGCATCCTGCGACGCGGACCAATCTGTTAGTATTTGCGACGCAGTAATCCCGATGCGACGATATTTTATAGGATACACGTAGGACAAGGCCCATCCATGGTTAAGAAGGGGGGAGCTAGGTCGGGAGGGGGGAGAAAATATTCACTTGTATAATTTGCGAACCTGAAGCTCGGCAAAGAGCCATCGTTAGCAACATTACAATAATAATAACAGTAGCGTTTTGGTGATGCACCCAACCACAACAAAGAACGTAGACGGCAGCGGCCCGAGTTTGGTCTTGGGAATGTAAAATCAATCAACCAATACAGCTACGTAGGTCGAATACTCACAAAGTCGCTAGAATTATTGCCAGCGCCTTGGGCCGCGGGGCCCGATTCCCCCTCTGGTGGCATCTTGGGAATGGTTTGGGGCGGATGTGTGCCCCAAATATAGCGACTACGACTGTTGAAAGCCGAAAGGACAATGGTTCGGCGCCGTGCAAATCAAGTCTCGAATTGGGTGATGTAATCGCGAATGCGACCTCGGGTTCCGACAGCTCCCGGATGGGAAACTGGATGGTGATACAAGTGGCGAAACAAAGTCGGCAAGAAATCCGATCTGGTCAAGTTAGAGCTTAGGAAGGGAGCTCGAAGAGACGGTGAAGTCGGTTACGGTTGCGTTGGTTCGGTAATCCGGCTTTGATAGTGTCGTATCGTGGGATCGCGGTAGATCGGGTCGGGTTGCCCTTCCAAAACCAGATAAAAGTCACGACACGGCACTGATGCGACCCCAACTTCCTCTATCTCTCTCTCCCTCTCTGGGCTTCTAGATGGCCTTAACTTCGTGTTGAGCGAAATCGCGCGCAGGATAAACACATGCGCAATTTGTTGGAGAAAAATAATTAGTTGAGCGCTGCACAAAGGGGCTCCGGTGACTGCAGAGATTCGCTGTTTTGGCCGTTGACGTAGTAGGCGACACGAACGAGAATGAGATAATGGCCCGACCGCTGCCTCGGCTGGGAATTGACTTTTTTTTTGGAGCAACAGTTGTTTTGGAGATCCAGCGAGGCGGTGTCCGCCTTAAGAGGGTTTAGCCTGTGTCGCTCAGCATCGAATTGGAATCGACCCGAGGATTTATTTAACTTTAAAAGTTTCCGTCATCGGGATTGCGGTTGGAAACTCGAGTATGTATGTAGTTGTAGTTGTAGTTGTAGTTGTAGTCGTAGTTGCAGCTATCCAGGACAGAACTAGGTACCGTACGACCCTAGATGTACACCGGATAAAAACAGTATATAGTAAGGCCGGAAGAAAAAAAAAGTGAGGATGGAGCTCAACCAAGACCGCCTTAGGACGGGGGGAATTTCAGGACCCGAACCCCGTCTTTTTAGCAAGGACGACGGCAGGATGGGGTCGGCTGGACGGTCAGAGGGTCAGGTAGTGTGGGAAAAGAAAAAGAGGATTTCATCTCTTGATCGGCCCCTGGGCGGAGATCCTGGAAACAGAACCGGGACTAGCGCGAAGTGCAACCCACATGCACTTCCTCCTGTTGTGTTGAATCTAGTGTACCTTAGGCATCTGCCACTTAATGTTAACTTTGTAGGTATTATATGGATTCTCGACGGATGGGTGGATGGATGGATACATGTACGTCTCAAGCGATAACCGAGGAGAGAAGCCTATCCGGATGTAAGAGAGGAGAGAGAGACAGGAGAGAGGAGTAGAGGAGCCAAGAGGGACGGAAAGACACCAGTGGAAGGGGGGAGAGGAGCGAGGGAGGAGGGGTGGATGATATTGTTGTTGCGTGCTTCAATTCCACCTTCGTGGCATAGTGACATCAAATTTACTACTACGCACATAAGTCCCTGTAATTCATTTTTCATATTCACGCTTTTCTTCCAATAGACGGATGGATGTGGTCAAATGAGCGATGGGGATGCAGCAGGGCCAGCCACCATCCATCAATTCTGCAACCTTCTGTACGTTGTTAAGGTATATGACCCATTACCCGCCCTAGAAACTTACATGTTTGTAAGTAGCGTGCCTGTCGATCGTACTACTTCCTTTACGCATTCCAATCTATAACGGGGTATGGGAACACGTTGATATGGCGCCGAAAGTCTCTTAAACGAAGAGAAGAAAAAGAAAGCAAGCGAACCTGTCAGCGCTGATGAGGGAAACCATTGCTACATACTACCAGCAGACACACACACCTACATACATGTACCTGTATACGCTGGGCAGCCCGAAGTGGACCTATCGTGGAAATCGCTGACGGCATTGGACAAGATTGGGTCACCAATAACATTTGGGGGGGGTTGAGAAAAGGACCCCTTCTTTTGCTTCCTCTTCTGGTCAAGCGCGGGCGCATGGGGTCGATTTCGTACTCCAGCTCATTCCTTGATTTGAAACGAAAGGTACCTCCAGCCCGACAGCTAACAGGAGTGGCTTATTAAGGCGCCAGGCGTGTCTTGCCTCTCCTCGCGCCTGAAGAAGTCGCGGGGAAATGGCTTCCCTCCCAAAAAGGGCTCTCTCCCATGGCCCGAGCCGACGACCTGCCTCCACTGCATCTACATCCAGCTTGCTAGTCGGCTTCTGTTACGGCTACCCACTACGGCTCTGGCTACGGCTCCTGCGACTGCGACTAATACTATTGAACTAACTAATACCATCGCAGCTGATCTCGTTGACAAGCAGGATCCTTGATATTCTGTTATTAATATACCTACACCACGCTCTCTAGTGACGCTGCCTTCTTGCATGCCGTGTCTCGGATGGCTCTGCACATGCTCGACATTGTCCTGCAGCTACTCTCACATGGCTCGACTGTTGCATGAGCCAGTACAAAATGAAGAGAGCATCGTTCGATACCAAGAAGGCTACGTAATACATCATAGGCATTCGGTACTTCCAGCCAGATATTCACACATTGTGGCGTCCAACCTTTTTGGGGCGCGCAGCGGCAACAGCAGTATCGTTGCTGGAATTGGTGTCCATATACCCTCCGTCTCGGCCCGTCATCTTCTTTTTCCCTTCGTCGTCACATGTGGCCAAGCTACCGTGACCCGCGAACCGGCCCGTGGGAAAAATACATCTTGGATAAGACGACAAACGAGCCTTTTGTCGCGTTCTGGCACGCTACCCACCTTCTTCTTATGCATTATTCACACTACGTATTAGGGGGCAAGTGAATGATCCTTGCTTGTCATTCCCGCTGGGAAAGCCTACCCAAAAGCCCCCAATATCAGACCATCTCAACCGCTAAAGAACGGCAAAAGCAATCGATAACTGGGCCAACTATACTGGAATCAGTATGCCGAATGCGACGGCGCGGTACCTTACAGGCACCATTTTATTCGGCATCATACCAAGTACTACAAGTCGCAAGGGTATATTTGGTTAGCTACGTGCACCGGGCCCGCTATGCAGCCAGGTAGAATCACCTTCGAATTTGTATTGGCATAAACATTGCGGCACGTTCCGCCAACACATACCGCTGCCACTTACCACTATCGCAGCTTGCCAATCTTTGAAAATTATCGATCTCGAATGAAGCGGGCGAGGACATATACCATACCGCTTTCTATACATATCTACATGTCTAGCCCTATATGGCGCTTAGTGGTCCAGTGGAGGTAACGAACTAAAAATATCCCTGTGATTCGTCGTGGGGGCCAAAAATTCCCGGTCGTCCCTCATCCAATCACAGCCTTCCTAATCGCTGGGACAAGGATTCCACGGCTGAACTTCCGAGGCGGCATAGTCGCAATGTGGGGTGACGATACTCGAGACGAGTCGTCCTTCAGTTAGTCAAGTGATGCTGTAAAAAGAACTGAACCAAGTTGTCAAATAACACGGTTACGCTCTTCTAGTGAACGAATGAAGGCCAGCCTTATCGTGCTCCGCATGCAAAAGCTACAAGGGTCTTATTTCCTAGCAATACCTGAGGAGAAACGGGGAGCCGCCATCGCCATCCCTCTTAGTGACCCTGACCTTATCATCCGAGACCCCGACATTGTCCATGAACGTGCCTGGGTAGGCTGCATGTCCAGCATCGTCCCGCAGGAACGTCAAGAGCATCATCGCTTACCAGCGTGCCATTTTGGTTGAGGCCGCTAAGAAGTAGGACAGCGAGATACGTACATGTCTTCGGTGATGATAAGAACTCCTACGTAGGGGAACCCACCTTGAAGCTCCCCGGTTGGAGTGGTGTCGATGGACGAAGCACGGTGCACCGCGTTCTCCATACAGTAAACGGTGAAGATGATGATAACTTCTGCTCCTCTCTTCAACAATACGAACGTCTAAGCACATTTTCTCGCTGCGACGGAAGCTGGGGCTTGGAAAGAGTTAACTTGAACACTAACTAATACGGATCCAGATGCTCCATTCAGCAGCTTTCAACCACATGATCTGACTTTCCCCATTAGTACCACTGGAATCATTTCCGAGTTCCGGCTCTAACTTACGGAATGAATTATATAAGTTCGACTTTAAGAAGTGCTCTAACAGGCATCACAAAAGAACCTTGCGTCCAAAGGAAAGCACCAATTCATCCCTGCATTCGGGAAAATATAGTTCGCGCTGCCTGTTAATACCATCTTTACCTACTTCGCGCAGACGAATTCCCCGTTTTCGGATGTTTTGGTGAGCGCGCCGACGGATAGCGTAGCGCAAGGGGCAATGGCAATTTTCTGCCACGTCGGCCTCCTTGCTTTCACTGCAGAGTCGAAGACATGGATCAAGCGCCCTTGTTTTGCGCCACTCGGCCTCAGCGGACGGCTGCTGGCGCAAAGCCCTGACGATAGTTTTCAAGGAGCGCACCCGGTGGTTTGGGCTGGCGCAGTGGAGCCATTAAGATTATCCGTCAAGGCATTCTGGCTGGGGCGCCTGAAAGCCACCCCGTAACTAGTTCCATTGATGAGTGTTCAGGTAGCGGTGAAGTCCGAGAAACCGCCTTCACCTGCGTTATTCAGCGAGGAAGGGGCCCTGGCATCTCAACAACCGCGCAGCCACAGCGCAGAATGAACCATTCCCTGTCTCACCACGGGGGTGTCGGCGTTGGAATTGCACGTGCATCGACTGGTCTGGCCAACGCCGACCACATAAGCCAAACCCCGCGCTCGGAATCCCATTCTGTCATCTGCATGTGCTACGGGATCTCATCTTATCTGATCAGTCGGGGGGAAACTGGCGATCCACATATTCCAAAGTCGGGACATTTTTCGCGGATCTCAAAATAGCCCACCCCCAGCTTTGGTATTTATTACCATCCCCATTCAGCGCCGACTAGCTAGATGACACCACATATAGCCAAAATCTGAAAAAGCACGCCATGACAGAGGAGCCTCGAATCGCATCAACAAGACAGCTCATGCGAGCGGGCCAGTCACCCGGTTCGTCATTTTCCACCCAACGCGCGCCGGAACGAGAGACCACGTCCTCCCCTACAGAGCCTAGCGGGCGTCGGACTTAACGCCAGATCTCGGCGTTAATGCCGCCAAGCATTCCCTTCCGGCAATGAAGATATATTCGCAATGTGGCCTTCTCAGCAAGCAAGCAAAAGACGCAGCACGAAACAGTCGATGGAGAGGCCCTCCGTCGCCGCTTATAGTAGGCATATCCTCACCGTTCTGCGAAGCGGTTCCTTTCGCCAGCGGTGACGGGGTCCCCCGCTTGGCGTCGCGTTAACGCTGTGCTAGTCTCCTTTTGATTGCCTTTGGGTTTAGCCGCGGCGCGGCGCGCGTCTTGAGGCCGCTTCGCTTACTCGCATATAGGACGGTAACGTCGAACGGATAGGCGCTTCAACGTGAGCACGACCCTCCCCCTGTAGTTAGACGAACGGCGCCGTAGCCGAGCCTCCCGAATGCCCTGATCGGGAAAAGCGCATCTGGCATGTTGAGTCGTCGGCCGTCCGTCTCTTCGAGAAAAGATGGTGATGGTATACGTCCTGGGGGCGTGTCTTCCCATAGGCAATAACTAAGCCTCCTGGGACAATTACGGCAGTAGATCCCTCGCCTCAAGCACTAATCAGACCCTCACGAACTGCAGGCCAGTCTTAATCCCATAGACTCATGTCGAAGTTTGATTATCGTGCCCCCCTGCCGCTCCCCAATCTCAATTCCTGGCCACTCACTGAATTTCCTGGTCCTTGTTCGGCTGTCTTGATCATTACCTCGACATCTGTTCGGATATGATACTGCGTTCTCCGGACATCTCGATCCTCGCTGCCATAAGCTAGCTACTGTTAATCACTTTACGTAGAAGTCGAAAACGCCTAGTTGTCATACCTACTACTCCTTAGAGATGCTCTCGTGGATGCTCGTTGTCGAATCCATTCGTGGTGCAAATGAGATAATGTGACGCATCCCATGCTTTCTTTGCTCATCCTATTCGAACGACACTTGTTCTGTCACAAGTTGCTTAGAATCGCGTACTTCACCCTTCCCGGGCCCGGTACCCGAAGCTCCTCCAACTTCCAGCAAGACCTGCCGGCGCCACCGTAGCCCCTTTCTACGCATCCCCGGCGCGAGAGGACTCGGTCGTCCTCTTCTCCCGCCTGTCCCGGATCGCCGTTGATCGCCGACGCCCCTCCCATCGTCGTTGGCAGTCGGCGCTAGTTCCGGCGATTGCTCGGCCCCGGCATCGGGCTGTCCCACCCGCCCACATGTAATCCATACACGGCGGCGTTAGCGCTTACGACCGACCCCCCCCTCCGGAGGCTGGTCGGCCGGCTTGCCGACTTCCTCCGCTGCAACGGGGAGCCGATCCGGCCATGCAACCTGCGCCGATATTTAAGAAGGGGGCTCCGGGCCAGCTTCGTCAAGTGACGTGGCTTATCTTGCTCCCGTTCGCCCGCATGCATGGCCGGCCCGGAAACGACTCTCGGGTTTCAATCACGAGTACAGTAGATGATGTGGTACGAACTCACTGCGAAAGCGCGCGGAAACAAGTCCCGCACCGTCTGTCGGTAGACTATATGTATATATATAATCCAGGCCGGTAGTTGCTTGTTAGCGGACTAGCTAGTTGTCCCCGCTGGAATAGTGGCTAAATTACGGGTGGGCAACTAACTAATTAGACGACCATACCGCTGGGTATAATAGATTACTTGCGTACTGTAGTCCCCAAGCCCTCAGAGCCGATCATTAGGGTAGAATCTGACGGGTATTCAACCTACGTTTGATAGTCATTGCAGTGCAGCGTCTAGTATGATGTCTATTAAACTGGTAAACCGTATAGGTTCCGTAGCTCAAGACTCCTGTGAACTCGTCGCCGTGAGACAACCACCTATGTTCGTCACTTTTATCAAGTTATATCAACGTTCCTTCAGGGAGCAGTTCTTCCTCAACCCCGTCGGGCGAGTTATTATTAGCTAGGGATGGATTTACATAAACCATCTATCAGGGCCGTATCCTCACCGCACCTATCATTCTTTCTAATCGTCAGCTTCTGTACTGTCACTCTAGCCACCCCTATTGTGAGCCCACTAGTTTACACCCAGACGGGTATCTGTTCGTTACCCTTAGAAGCTTCCCGTTTTCATACAGCAAATAGATCCATATCACGTACACCACAATCTAAACAGCTAAGCGATCAAGACATTTCTCAGAATCTTCCCTTCCCCCTGTGCCGCCAGGCGGTTCTGGTAAGTTAATAGCGATACGTGCGGACCCCGGCGTCTAGGAGATCGCATCCCCCTGGGACCTTAATTGTGCCGTCGAGGCGATCCGTCATGGCGCGTGCGAAGCCTGGCGTGGCGAATAGTTCGACATACCTTGCCATGACCCTGTTATCTCTACCCCAGACGAAGGCGTAGTCATGCATGAAGCGGACGAGGATGGAGTCGTCCCGCGGCGGTCGACAGCGACTATAACAACGCGAGATGTGCTCCAGCGACGGGTGCTGGCGCCGCAGCTGCAGCTCGCCGTGCCTGAACGCGTCCATGGCCGCGTTGAAGATGGTGAACAGTCTGTACTCCTCCGCCATGAGGGCAAGGTTGAGGAGCGTGCTCTGCAAGGCCTCTGTTTTGCGGGCGACGTATTCTGGGATGCACAACGGGATGGTGCCCAGTGCTGTGGCGGTGTTGTTTTGAACCGACGTATCACTTCCAGTGGCCGTAACAGTGGATTGACTAGTCTCTGCGTTGCGGTGCTCGCTGTGAGGCATTGCGGACTTCGTGGTGGGACCAGAAGTGAACGGCCCTTCGGGAACCGGAAAGCAAGTTGGGGAGAGGGCTTCTCCAGGTTCAATTTTGGGCAAGACGGTATCAGGTTCATTGCCAATCGTGGCCTGGGTTGTGTTCACAGCTCCTGCATCTGTTGCAGGCTTCTGGGTGCTGAATGGATGGCTTGCCGAAGCTGACCTCCCACCATGAAACATGGAAGAGAACGGGATTTTGCTGCTAAGTGTTGCACGCGGCGTAACCGACGACCCTGATGCACGATCCGGTGACTGGGTTGCCGAGGAAATTGCACGCCCGGGGACTGGAGCTTGACTTTGGTGACGTCCGAAACGAAGACGCAGTTCTTCCACTGAGTAGTGCTGATACATGGTATAAAAGCAGATGTGAACGAAACGGTCGAGCTGTGCTCCATTACTTGCCGGCAAGAACCAAGGTGCGAAGAGGTCATGACTGGGGGGAAATGGCAGCTGAACCCCAGCCTGTCCGGGTGGCTTGCCCGCGACAGGGAAATAGTTCCCTAGGTCCGGTACTCGTGGCAGTCTGCCTCCGTTGTGCTGCCAGTTGACGAATAGATTAAAAGCATCATGGTCCTCCTCGGGAAGTTCAATGCTCTGGCTCGATTTCTCCCAGCGCTGCCACAGAAGCCGACTCAGTCGTTGGATCTGGACCTCGTAGCGGCGGCGCTCAGGTCCAACGATCACAGTGGTGACCCTCCCTCTGCTGCGCCTAGAGTCCTGTTAGATGATGGCTTCTCAATACGAATTCGGGTCATAATCTCCTCACCCTTCGAGTGACAGATCAGGGACGTCGAGGAAGTCGTCTCTCTTAGTGTCCGTCATCTCTTTTTGCGGAGGGCCGAAGGCTGTGCAGAAACTGGTTGTGACTACAAGACAGGAGATTGCAGGCCACGGGATGCTTCGGCTTTAATGCAGCTTGTGAAGGTAGGCAAAAGTGTAAAACTGAGAAGAAATGCTGGTAGAAAGTCAAAAGGTAAAAGTCGAAGGAAATTGTAAGCTTCCGCCAAAGAATTTTAGGCGTGAGAAGAAGGTGTTGCGGCAGGTGCCGCCCACTTTGTTCATATTATAAATTCGAAACCCTGGATACGTGAGATCGTTCCTTCCTGAACAGCAATAACATACGAACGATGGCCTATTAACGTTAGGTAGTCAGCAGAAAAGTCAAAGCCCACCAATACATTGCAGTCTTAGGGCCTTGACGATCTAGGGTAACGACCTGTTTACTTGGAACTGTTCTTGATGTAGGAGGTTACCCTTCAACTTGCGATTTTTCCTTATTACCAGAGAGCTTGACACGTTATAGAATGCCGAGGGAAATATTCCCCGCCATCCACACGGAAATAAGAATAGGGGTCACCTACGGCAGCATCCTTTCCACTGCATCAACAACATGAACAAAACCAAAACTTATTTAGTTTCACGTCGCCGCCTCATGTATGGATCTACGACCATTTTAATTCGTACATGGTTGGTTAAGTGGGATTATAGCCAGAGGAGAGCCGAGCCGTGGTTAAAGGGTGGCAACATCATCAACATAGTGAAGTTCAAAACTTAACATGCCGAAGAGACCAAGGCATAGTGGACGGCTTCATCATATGTTCGAAGCCATGAAAGCAATCAACCCAATGTGACTTGATGCCGGCGTTATCATGATATGTACACGATACGTACGATGATACAAGCACCTTAAAACAACCCACCGGAGTGTAAAGGCCAGAGTTGGACAGAAGAAAAGTAGAAAAAATGAAAGCTTGCCCAGTCTCCGATTCGCACCGAGACCTCTATATTGGTACCTCCCGACTTATGCTATACCCTACGGCCCAAGCGTGCTGCATAACATTTCTGGCACGCCACCACCACACCCACCAGACTTGTTTCCTCGTCGGAAATTTTGTTGCCGTATAGGCGCTTATATCACCGTTATTGAGTTGTGGCATCACTATACCGCTCAACTGGAAAAGGGTGTAGTGACAGGTAGTGAGTGGGGGAGCCTGGCAGCGGCCCTCCGTTTGTCATATTTATGCTTTCACTCTCGTCCTCACACTAGTGTCACCTGCTAGGTTTCGACAAGCCCCTGCATAGTTACCCAATGGATAGGCACATAACACAGTGAACATCGAGACATACCGTTCTCGGCAAGCAGCTTGAGAGTCAGACAGGTAGTGGTCAACTAGGACTGTCAATGTTTCCGAAGCGTGAACCTCATTCGCATAATTAGCTTGTGAAAGAGCCGAGTCATAATGCTCGTCGGAACAGACCGCATACTGTGGTGCCTAACCCCTTAAGGTTTCCCGGTCACGAGGACCTTGAGCTCCCATCCACCACTGTACTAAAAGCCCATGCCGCCTTTGTCCACAAACCGACCAGCTGATTCATTTCCCCTTTTCGCCATTAATCCTCTTCGGAATCGCTACCGCTGAGGTACGCTCGAAGGAAGGCCGCATTGCTCATGCTCCTCGTCGGTCTCCTCGTCCGGCCATAGCCTTATGCTCAGCCCTCATGGTTTCGTCCTCAGCGGTGCCACCGTCCTTCACCCAGTGGTGGTGGTGCACATTGAGGGCTCCCGGTCTGCGGGGAGTCCATTTAAAGTACCAAGAGTCACTACCAGGCCACTCACTACCGAGATATTTACCGAATCCCTCCATTGTGGTTCCATCGACAGACGCGGTGATGGTGATGCGACGCAGGGGATCGGGGATCTTGAACGGCAGGACTTGGAAGTCACGAGATGCATTCCCTAGTTCCTGTTTGAAGATATCCGGGAAATGATTCTTGACGGGCGCGTAGGCCCAAATGCTTTTATAGAGCTCTACCCACACCTGGAAGCCGGCATCTTCACCGGCTGGAGAGTCGAGACGCCTTTGGGCATAGTGAGCAAGCTGTGCCAACGTCTTTATCCACTGCCGCCTGTCGTGGTAGAAGACCAGGCGGAGATTGGCGAGCTTGGGGCACGAGTTCATGGTGTTCCAGACGTAGCCCAGCTCCTCGATGCCCTGCTTAAGGTGTACCTCGAGAGTAGTGATGAACTGACATGCGACATTGCCCAGGTCCTGCAGAAAGTTACCCTTCTTCGACGGGTCGACAACATTGACGATGTTTCGGGAGAAGATGAACTGGGTAGCTTCGGCACGAATCCTCTTGCACGTCACAAGTAGATTCAGGGCATCTGGATATGACTTCTTGACGTAAGGCAGCGGGGCGTAGAAGTTCTCAGGATCGAGGAAGATCCGCTCATTGCTCGGCAAAGCGTGCCAGTAGATCTCCAATCGGATCTCGTCAGCCAATGCGAGAATAGGAAATGCTTTGTCCATGTTGCTAGTCATCTGGGCGGAGAGTCACCTGAGAGATGGTGAGCTCATATCCGACGGACTTCGGCATCAGGGTGACTTACGTGAGGTAGTCTACTAGTGCCAATGGAGTGCTGAGTTTAATGGTATTATATTAAAGACCGTGCATTGTGAGATTGTGGCAGTTTTCCCCTATTGTGATGGGTAAATCTTCCCGCGATTTGAGAACGCGTCACGTCAGCTGGTGGGTGAGAAGGTTGATCGCAGAGGTGCAGGATATGGCCGCAAGAAACCGTGAGAGCAAGATCGGCATCAAGAGATATATGTAGGCAATGAAGCGGATGTTGAGGATGCAAGATCGCTGATAGCGGAGACAGGAAACATGAAGAAATAAAAAGGTATATGATCCAGTACCTCGAGCCTCAAACCGGATTAGGTAGAGGTCGTTGAGGTGCTGTTCTTGGAGAAGACAACCATCATGTTTGCTGGGCTGAGACGTCGGAGGGAGGAGTAAGAAGCGTCCAAGGTTGCCTAGTTAAGCGCCAAGACATCCCGAAAAATCGAGGCTGCATCCAATTACTGTATCTGCAGGATACAAGGGTGCGGGGAACCGCCTTGCTTATACAAGGGAATACACTTACTTTCCCTCGACATGATATTGTTGCTCGTCATGTCCACAACCAGCTGGTGGTAGTCTGCAAGAAGAATTGTTCCATGGATCAATGGACCCAAAATCTCTATACTGCAACGTATACACATATCTAAGGCAATTATGCTTGGGTATCCGTTCTTTCTACCTCATAACAAGTAGAAGAACTCTATATACAACCTGGTCGAAAGCCGTTCAACTATCCGCTACCTTACGGCGCGGGGGTGGCGTTTTGGAAAACATGACAACTCCTCTTTTCGTTTTGAAAATGAGTTCCATTTGGAAAAGGGCCCATGAAAACAATTTTGCCATATCGAAAGTTGCCTTAAGTAATGTGTTGTTATTAAAAATCACTCAAATGTGATACAAAAATATTGCGTAACGAAAAGAAACAGTTGTCGTGTTTTCAAACCACCCCCTCCGCCTACTAGGCAGGTATGTATAACTTATGTTCGAATTCCACGGCACATCAGGCACGGACGGCGGCAGGACTGACAACAACATCGTCTTCTACAACCGCGGTGCCGTCTTGCAAGGCTTCCAGTTGCTCTGGGGTGCACTGTAACATCCGAGTCAGTAATTACTCATACATTCTAATTAATTCTGCCTGTAGCATGGGGATATAAGACATATCTGGGGAACCATGACCCCCGAGAGACTCCAATATGGACTTTGTACTCGTGGACTGGATGGAGAACGAAGATGAGGAGGCGATGAATGCTTACAGAAAGCCGGAGAGGTGCCCTGAGGACGTAACAGAGTGGGTCTGGTTGCGCCGGTAGCTCGTTCTTTATGTCAAAGACGGACGCAGGGCCTTGACTCTCGTAATCAGGGCTGTCGGCGAGAGAGACGGTTCCGGTCGCGACGTCTTGTGCGAAGACGGTTCGCATGAAAATCTTGTATGCCGTTTCGGGCTGGTAGCTCGAGACTATCCAGAAGTGGCTGTGTCAGGAGAAGAAATTCATGATGATCTAGGTCGGACGAAGGACGTACCCTCATGACCGGATTGGAACACCCGCGAGAAGGAAAACTTCCCCTTCTGCCTCACCATACCACCGACATAGCTTTCGTTGGTGGAGATCTCCTCGTAGCCTGCTGCGCGGAATGCAGAGCTCTCCCCGTATTCGGCGGCCAGGCTGACGGCTTCTCCCGCAACCCCTGAACCAGGTCAGTTCCCCTGAATGGAATCGGACTTGGCACTGAAACTTACAATTGCAGCGAAAATCGCGATCGCCATGAATGAGGGCCACCTTGACGCCGTCATCAAGTAGAGTCTCGATATCTTCGAGAAATCCACCATACACGAAGTCGCCAGTCATCATGAAACCTTGAGACGCGTTAGGATTGTGGAACTGCGGACAGATACACGGAGTATGTAGAGTATACTTACCCGTTCCGACTGGGGTACTACTTTGCGTGTAGTCCACCTCCGCTCCAAGGGCCTCTAAAACCCACTTCTTGGTGAGATAGCCGACGGAATAGCTTGTCGGGAACGACACCGGCCTCAAGTGAGCTATGTCAAACCAGTCACGCTGTGGATGGGTTAGCTAAGTCTCAGCCCCACACGGTTTCTCAGAACTAACACCCGAGAGTGCGTCGTATGCAGCGTAGACGTTCGTCCAACAGTATTGGAACGCCGTTCCGCAGACCTGCGTCACGGTCTCATCGGACCCGTCCTGATCGCGATACCCGTTCGGCGTGACGGCCCTACACGCGTCGATCTGCTCCTTGCAGCCGCCGGGACCGGTGTAGTTCGCATACGCCAAATCGGCGACGACTGGGTCGTATGCTTGGATGCCGTACGTATTGTTGATGGCAAAACTAGGGTAGTACCGGCTTTGGATATCGAAATCGACGAATCCGTTGATGATGCCAACGCTGTCCACATCGATGTCGAGGTAACCGTCTTCCTGGCAGCTTCTTCGCGTCACCCCGTTGGCTGATCTCTTTTCTGCGGTTGAGCGCGTGTGTAGGAGGTTTGCGAGCGCGGGAGCGTAGTGTCCACCGCTATGCGAAGGTTAGACCACTGGGCTTCATTTCTTTTTCGCTTTGCTCGAGCTTGATGACTCACTAAGATTGCGCCCAGACGCTGACCTTGTCACGCCGGTACTGCTGAAACCTGTTGCTGGCGTCAGTTCACTCTTGGCTTGGCATCGTGGCGATTCAGCGTACTCTTTCATCCAGGCCTGGGTGAACTCCCATAGAACCTCTACCGCCGATGCCGTTGTTACTGGAGCCTTCGTCACATCTTGGCTCGCAAAAATGCCTTCCCGGACCGTGTAATTCGAAGGACCGGAATGCCCGCCGCCGACCGTGATGGCACCGGTGATCATGTCGACCAGTCCGGGCGTCGCCTCGTCGTAGCTGAACCCGGCCTGCACCGGCTGGTCGATGTAGAGCAGGTTGACTTGGTTGTTCCACGACCAGGGGTTCGGGACCGTGCTGTTGGAGTCCCTCTGCACGGTGCAGGGCCCGTTCAGCTCCAGCGCCTGGTCAATGGACGGCGCGCCGGGCCCGCCCTGCAGCCAGATGCTGAGGGGCGCCTCCTCGGGCGAGTTGCGCGCCTCGAAGAACCAGAAGAACACCTTCTGCGCGTACGGCTGGCGCGGGGTGGATGGGAGCGTCACGTAGCCGCTATAGGACTTGACGCCGGGGGTCGTTTCGCAGATGCCCGGCTTGAGAAGACTATCAGAAAAAGCTCCGACAAGACGCGGATTATAAACCTAGGGTGGATGTGGGAGGAAGGGGTTGATTTCACTTACCTCTTTGTAGGTGACCTTGATGCCGTCCGTGGTATTCGACTCCGTCACGGCGGCGGAGGCAGATGACATTGCGCCATACAATGCCAAACCACGGCTGAGAAGCCGACCGAGAGATGGCATGGTGACTGATTTGGAGATTTGTGAAGTCCCCCGATGTGTCAGGCTCAATGTCCACCACAGTGATGATTCCGAGAGATGTGATGGTTCTTTTATGCCGCAGTCGAGTACGTGACTATGCAAAATAAAACCAAGCCGAAGACCGGCAGAGTCCAATATATAAAGAAATCCGTCTTCTCCGGGCCCCGAGAAGAACGCACGGGCACAATCACCGCTGATCCAAACTGACGATAGGGGTCCCCCATAGCCATGATCTAGCGGCAAATCGCATGCATCTATACAGGGGGCTTTGCAACCCCATTATCCCCGCTACGTAAGTAGTCACCTCTGCATACCTCGGCGTACGGAGTGCTGCCTTCATCAGCATCCCGTGAAAGGCGCGCATGGCACCACGAGCAAGCCAAGGTGGGTTGCGAGTTCTGAGAAGGCCGCGTGGAGGGCTGAGTTCTGCCGTTGAAAGGGGGGGGGGGGACAAGGAGTTTGTGGGGGTTGCATCATCTGAGGCTCTCAGCCTCATTATGCCCTACGAGCGGCGCTAGTATACTACAAGACAAAGTTAATTGCTTACTTAAACGGGCCAGGGCGCCGATGCTATATTTGGATGTCGCTGGTAATGTGGCTCGGCTGTGACTTGTTGCACTGGTGAAATTGCGAAGGATTCGCCCCGCCTCCAGCACTTCGGTTACCTAGTGAGAGCTCTTGAAGGAAAGGCGAGAACCTGGTGGACTGTCTGTAGGATCAAAAATTATGGAACGGGTTATCTTGTTATGGACTAGGAGAAACCGGATCATATAATGGTTTTGCCAATGGACATTCTTCGAAATACCTCGCCCTCCCCCCGACTAACCAACCGAGTGAGTTACTCGAGGTTACATGGTATAACACCGTATAGGGGATTACTTTAAAGGTACTGCTTGAACCTAGGACTACACAGTTACATCCCACTATAGCTTTACCAGAATGATTGAAATTTCGAATGCCGAATGTTGATGACTCACCACGGTCCCGATCCCGATCCCGATATTTACATGTGGCGGCCAAGGGAAGGGAACCACGAGAGAAGGCCGGGGAGAGCGAGGCTCATGATGTTTTACGGTACATCGGATGCAGCTGGGGAGGTTCATGAAACAATCGGGCCGGGTCTGGAGTTTGGGTGGGAGCATATATCAGATCTGGGACACTGAGGCCCTCAAGTTGCTGGCCTATATCCCATACATATTGCAGTCAACGTCGAATGGTGCCAATCGCGGGAAATTCCCGTCGAGCAGAGAGTTTATAAGACACCGCAAAGCCGTTGGGTTGGGAAAGGCAAATGGATACATGAGGAGGTAGAATAACAGTATTACTGAAGTGGGACGGGGTGACTCAGTCCTGAGCAGAAAGGGGCAAGTTGAGCTGTCACGATCGAGGACAGGGTCAGCGAGATATGAAGGCAATGCGATTGAATTGAAGTCGGGTGTTGAAACCGCGACTCTGATCGGTGATGTAACGATGATAAGGGGCGTTCTCTGCTGCTTGGGGTTGCGCCCAGCGAAAAAAGAACTCTAGAAATATCTACATATGCGGCACAAACTAACTGATCAACCGAGCCATGTACTCAGTCCCTGGGCCTGCACCCATCGTTTCATTTTTTTTGTAGGGAAAAGAGGGAGATAATAACTGATCTCTATCAAAATATTTACAAAAAAGGCTCATACGGAGTACAATATGAATGCAACTATCCGTGTATGAAGGAGCTGGCATTTAATTTATCCACCCATTACAAACTCTTACAGTATGCAATGGCGGAGGTATCGAGTTAAACGGGACAAGCTCGGAACGCGTCAAGACGCGTCGCTTTCAATTAAACAATTTACGTACAAAGTAGCACCCCTCGACCACCATCATCAATGACACAAGACGGCCAAGGCCTCATCACATAACGTCCAATTTTCTTTTTTACTACAACACCTCACGAGAATGCCACATTCTGTGACGCCCGACTCCGAAAGTGTGACGCCCGACTCCGAAAGTCCTCTCAATCCCGCCGAGCAGACCATGGCAGAGGCCCAAACAACCAACACCCAGAATGGCGACAGTCAGAGTACGGACCAGGGGAACGATATCACCATGGCCGAACCAGAAGCGTTATCAGCAGCCGCGGAGGGGGAAGACAGGCGAGAAGTAAAACTCGAAGACCTATTCGCGGATGTCGACTCAGACGAGGAGTTCCCCAGCTCCCGAGTCGAGGAAAGCAAGCTTCCAAGCTCACCCGTAGCTCCATCCTCACCGGCGTATGTTCCTCCTCCTAGCTCGCAGCCGCCATCTGATATGGACCTCGACACTGGTATCGTCTTCTAACAGGGACTATAGGATTGGAGGGTTATCGCTGAAATCGTCAGACCCCGAATTACTGCGCATGTTCTACCAACGGCTATTCCCCTGGCGTTACCTCTTCCAGTGGCTAAACCATAGCCCGACGCCCACAAACGACTTCGGACACCGCGAGTTCGCCTTCACCATGCCCAACGACCAATACTGGCGTTACCAGTCATATCCCACTGCCGACCTGTATGGCAACCCAGCTCTCCACCTCGTCCCCTCCCTCCTCCGTCCATGACTCCTTCGTCTATGATCCCGTCACCTTAACCGAGAGCCCACGATGCTAACCAGAGACCACCCGCGACAGGCTCCGAAAAGACGTCCTCCGGCATATGCCGACGCGGTTCGAGATCGGGCCGGTGTACAGCACGAACCCGCGGGACCGCAAGACGCTGCGGAACTCGAGCGCGTTCCGGCCCGTGTCCAAGGAGCTGTGCTTCGACATCGACCTGACGGACTACGACGACGTGCGGACGTGCTGCGACAAGGCCAACATCTGCGGGCGGTGCTGGGCCTTCATAACCATGGCCATCCAGGTCGTGGATGCGGCGCTGCGCGACGACTTCGGCTTCCGCCACGTGCTGTGGGTGTACTCGGGCCGCCGCGGCGCGCACGCCTGGGTCTGCGACCGCAAGGCGCGGTCGCTCGACGACCAGAAGCGCCGCGCCATCGCCGGATACCTCGACGTGGTGCGCGGCGGCGCGCAGGCCGGCAAGCGCGTCAGCGTCCGCCGCCCCCTGCACCCGCACCTCAGCCGCAGCCTCGACCTGCTGGCGCCGCACTTCCAGGAGACGGTGCTCGCGACGCAGGACCCGTGGCGGACGGCCGAGAGGGCCGAGCACCTGCTGTCGCTGCTGCCCGACAAGGCGCTCAACGCGGCGCTGCGGTCCAAGTGGGAGTCGTCGCCCGACCGGCCCAGCGAGAGCAAGTGGGCCGACATCGACGCGGTGGCGCGGGCCGGCGGCGGCGGCAAGCAGCTCGACGGCCGCGCGCTGCTCGAGGCCAAGCAGGACGTCGTGCTCGAGTACGCCTACCCGCGCCTCGACATCGAGGTCTCCAAGAAGCTCAACCACCTGCTCAAGAGCCCCTTCGTCGTGCACCCGGGCACCGGCCGCGTCTGCGTCCCCATCGACACGCGCTCCCCCGCCGCCCTCGAGCGCTTCGACCCGCTTGCCGTCCCCACCGTGCAGCAGCTCGTCCAGGAGATCGACGCCTGGCGCGGCGAGGGGGACGGGGACCCGGACGGGGACGGCGTCAAGGAGGAGGATGACGAGGGGGAGGGAGGGAGACGCAAGAGGAGGAGCCTCCAGGACTGGGAGAAGACGAGCCTGAGGCCCCACGTCGAGTACTTCCACGGCTTCGTGCTCGGCCTCATGCGCGACGAACGCGCCGAGTCCGTCAGGGTCAAGCGTGAAAGGGAGGACGGCGAGGGCATGGAGTTCTAGCTGGCTGACTACCTACCTACCTACCTACCCAAAGTACGGAACTCAGATGCAAGTTTAGATCTGGATCGCATTGGACGACGGGATTTTGAAAACTGACTTACGGCGGAAGGGATCGAAATAGGTATGCGAGTTTTCTACGTAATGCTTCGCCGTCCATCCGTCCAATGGTGGAGTTGATTGATTGGAGGAAGCTGGCGGTGTGTGGCAAGGTAAAGGGTGGTTTGTCCGGCGTTTGTTTATTTGACTAAAGGGGGGCTGGGGGAGGGGGGAGTCCGGAGTTCATACGCAACAACATAACATGTCCATAGCATACGGAATCGTTGAATACGAATTCGAAATTTTGACGCCGGTTCGAGAAATAACAATATCATACCATACATACATTTACCCATGTAGTCTAGAGTATTTTCAAGGCGACAGGACGACCGAACTTCCCTTGCCTTGCAGTTTATCTTCCGAGCCGCAAACCCTGCTAGCATACCTTAAGTCATAAAATAACGCCTACCTAGGGAGGCCTATGGGGATGTTCGAATTAAAGGGGTATGCGAACAGGCCTATGATCGATTACAGCCGGAGAAGACACAAACAATGGTTTTTTCTTTTCTTCCAAAGAACCTTCTTCCCGTCTTACTATTTTGCCTACTTTGAAGTCATCGAGCCAGTAGTTTATTAGCTGTTTTCCCTATCTCCTTCCTGACCTAACCGACCTACTTTATCTCTGCTTCAGAGGTGGATATGAAAGAAAGCAAGCAAGGGTATAGAATAGTACAGCGCCTCGCTCATTTCGACGGGCGGGCATAGATATGCGCAGATATATGTATTACGCGATCGTGTGAATTTGAGAGTCCCTGTTCCATCCATCCAGGAACCATCCACCGTTCCTAGGAGGACCGGAAAGAATCGGGGCCAGGCCGGAGCTGTGAAGCTGGATTATCTGTCCAGTATAACGCTGCCTTGCTGGAACCACCGAGAGGACTACATTTGCATTCGCCTACCGACAAGATTCAGCGAAATTGCCAAACCTGATTGGATCAATACAAATTCTGAAAATCAGGACCGCCACCGCCAAAGCCGGTGTGTCTCGCCTGGTTACCAGCGCCCGGGCCCTGCCACGAGCCTCCCTGCGGCTGCTGAGGTATACCGTATTGCGGTGGCTTCCCTATCTGCTGGAGACCCTTATCCAGGGCCGGGAAATTGTCATCGTAAGAGACGGAGGCGTTGGATCCGTAGGAGTCCTGGCCGTCGCGTGCCGCTACGTCGTCCAGAGACCGGTAACCCTTGCCGCCTCGGCCGCCTCCCTTGAAGTGGCCACCACCCCGCTGTCCCGTGCGGTAACCCCTGTTGGGCGTATGGTTTCCCCTAAAACCACCCCTGCCATGATTGCCGGACCCGCGGCCGTGGTGGTTGCCTCGAGGATTGTGCCCGTGCCCGAAGTTGCGCGACCGCCCGCCATCATCGGCTGCGTGCTTCCGCTTCGAGTGTCTATTGGCAAATAGGTTGTCGTGGCCGTCTTCGTTCCAGTCCTCAGGCTCGATACGGAGCATGACCTTCTCACCAACTGTCGTGTCAAGGAGGAACGACTTCTCAGGGGGTACGGGTACCCAATCCTGGATTTTAGCTGCATCCGTCGGGCGCGCTCCTCTTCTTATTGCTAAAATGACAAACGGGATCGGATTTTCGATGTGGTATTGGGCGTTAGCCGGGACTGGTTCCACACGCGCTGCCCAGATGCTATTCTCGAAACAACCGGTAGCGGTCACCCTCCACTGCATCTTGGCGTTCATACCACCCACCTCGTCTAGAATGCTCTTCGGACACGGTCGTGGACATATCATGATCTGGTTTGCATGAAGCTTGAGTTCGGCATCTGGTAAGCTGTTCGGGATGGACACTAGGCCAAGCAACCTCTTCGTGTCCTCTGGTTCTATCATGTAACTTGTGAAGAAGACCGTCTTCTTTATCATCAGACGATCCCGGCGACCTCCGTGCGAGCGCTGGCTAACGATAGCGTTATGGCTATTGACAAGATGCTGGACTTCGGCAACCTCGACGACGGGGTCAAGGTTGGTCGAAATTTCAGCCACCTGGATAACCTCGGCGGCTATTGGCTCACGCGAAGCCCGAGATCCTAGGCTTTGTTGTCGCTGATTGTATTCGGAGAAGAAGGTGCGGAAGCCGGCGGTGTGTTTCGGGCGATCTTCGTAGACGCGTATTTCGGTGGCCTGCTTATACGTCTCTACTATGGCGGCGAGGAAGATCTGCTTGAATTCCATGGTGCTCCGGAAGCGCTCGCCGTTGGGACCGACGGGGGGCTTCAATCCGATCAGGTCGAATTCGAGGCCCTTGCTCGTCACAATACGCCTGATCAGGTCGGAGAAGCCGGATTCGGAGCGTCCGGTCAAGAGAACACAGAGTGCGTCTCGCTGCTTCATACTAAGTCGCACGAGCTCCACAACCTTCTCATTCCACCACCCTTCCCAGGCCCGGGGCTCTTCTCGCTCGACTCCATCACCGGTGGCGGCTAGTATTCGCGAATCATGCCACCACCCGCCGTTGACGAATATTTCCGGACTTCCCAGCTGTCCAAGAGTGTAGGTGTTCCATAATTTCGGGTTCGGAAGGGGAGTCTGGAACACTGAAATAATTAGTATACAGTTGAGACACGGGCGACGAAGCAGCAGAGAGAGACGGAAGCGCACAGGTATTGTCAAAGTCATAGACATGTATGGTATTAATGCTGTCGGCAGGGGGAAGCCGCTTGCTCAAGATGGACCACCTTCTCAAGGCCGTTAATGTGCGGTGATTGTTGCCATGCGTATTCCCATTTTCCTTCCGATTTCCATGTGGTCCATTTGTAAAGCTGTTGTGGACGGGGAGGCTTGACGCCATCGCTCGAACTGACAGCAGAATGCGCGTCAGTGGACGGGGACGAGTGGTCAGAAGCATAAAAGGGAACGAAATAGAAAGAAACCATTCAAGAGCGCATATTGTTTTTATTTTTTATTTCTTATACTGTTTTTTCCCTTCAATCTCTAGACTTACTTAGATAGATGAATCGTATGAGGGAAAGAGGTCCCGCGGAATTGGGAGCTGAATTGGGGTCTCGCTCTGTCGTCGGGCTTGCCACTTTTTGGGCTGGATCAGATGCTATGGTAGATGCCTCATTCGCGACTGCCATATGAAATTCTGGGCAAGCTAATGTACTGCGACTGCGACTGCGGCAGGCAGCTGAGCAGGGGCCAGGTTGTATGTACATACATAGTATTAGCAGCCATGTAAGTACAGTACTTTGCATGGTACATCAGATGGTCCGAGCTCTCGACAAGGAGGAGCATCCTCCACTCAAGGTTTCTGTGCTAGACTAGAAGGCTTCAACTGATTTATTAGGGACGCAGGTATCGGATATCACTCGTATTAAATAGTCTTTCAAACACATTACCCGACAACCGAGATTGTTTCCAGAGAGAAACTACCTAGGCAGCTCTGGTGTGTATTTCATCTCACCCGAGACCTTTTCGCACGTTCAAATGTTAGTAATAGCTAGCTGCTTGTGTGGAATCGAAGCCTAAGTCTGAACACGCAACGTAGGGGTCACAGGAATTCATAGGACACGAAGCCGAGACACATCATCCAGGTCCGGCAACATGGCCTCACGCAAGGCCATCGACCTAGTCAGGAAATCCTCCTCCGAAATGCTGCTTCTGAGATGCCATGTGCGCCCAGGAGCTAGCAAAGTCCGCGAGGGAATTACAGAAGTCACCGACGAAGCCGTGGAGCTATGCGTGTCTGCCCAGGCCCAGGATGGCAAGGCAAATAAAGCGGTGGTGGAGATATTGAGCGAGGTTAGTGCTGCCCTGGCCGAGATCGCTGTTGTGGCGCTCTCTCCGGCTAACAGGCGAGCGTAGACGCTGGGCATCCCCAAGTCAGACCTGCAGATAATGCAGGGTGCCAAAACCAGAGACAAGACGATTAGCATCCCGACTGTGTCCTTGCGCCAGAAACAGCAGGACAAGGAGGAAGACCTGGTAGCGCAAATCAGGGAGAAGTTGCTAGCGAACTAATCATCCTATAACTCAAGCGATACCCTGGTGTGTTTCAGGGATTCTGTAGGGTGTATGGTACACAATCACAATCGTCTGAACATAGGCAGACATTAGCAAGTGTCTCATCTCTCCAAGCCAGAGAATATGACGAAAGAGGTATTGAGTCAGGTTAGATAGAACAATGGTGATAAGCTTAATCATGCTCATAAGAGTCATAAACAGCCTCTAAAGAGAAACTCATCACAGGAGGGGCATGAAGATGCAGCAGGGAGTAAAGTGGGAAAACTTACTTAGCATAAACGGATTCTTGCGGCAAGTAAGCTCACCAGCATTGACACTGACCAGGGCGGCCATCGTACCAAAGGAAAATTCCGATTCTGTATGTAAAAGCCAAGTCTACGCGTTCATTCCGAATTTGGTATCCTCTTTTTAATCCGCCGTTGCTTTTACGGGATTAATTTCAACGCCGAACTTTTCCTTGAGCCGCTCCCGCCTTCGCTCCTCGTAGCCGGGAGGCCGAATTCCTGTGGTGTAAACACATGTCAGTCTTCGACTACGCACCGACGGGATGTTAACGATGTCGTAGATGCCGCCCCTTCAAAGCTTACCTCTACCCTCACCAAGCTCTGCCACAGTCTCTTCCATGGGCCGTCTGCGATTCAACCGCATAAATTCTTTCCGCTCATACTCATCCAGATCATTGGCTCTGTTCTGCCCACCACGCAGACTGCCGCCGGTGTACTTGAAAGCTGTGAATACTGCCGAGAAAAGAGCGCCGAAACCTAGGATACGCGGGATGCTGCCGGCTAGCCACTTCACGTCAGCCACCCCTCTAATTCGTATATTCGACTTGAGCGCCGCTTGGAACGTATTGCCATACCTCTTAAGCCGAGCGTAGCTCCCGCAAAGAAGGCTCCGATTGTGGTGTTCAGGGTATCGTCTTTTTCGCGCAGATTAGCTGCGGCGTCGGTGGTGAATTTGAAAGTGGTTCCCATCACGGCTACAAGCGTGTCAGCCAACATCTTCCACCGAAGTCAGACTTCCGTTTTATGGGGTCAGTCGCACCATAAGTCGCGATGGTGCTGCCATGTTTGGTGAAGACAGCCCATGATCCGACGTTCCGCTTAGCGAGGGAGTTCTGAACGGCAGCAATGACGAGACCAGCCGTACCGCCGGTCAAACCACCCCGAACACCGGACTTGATGGCATTCTTTTGGTGGAAGTGAGGCTCCTCCGGCTGGACAGTGATGGGACGTGGATTCGCCATCTTGGGGGGGCCGAAGGAGACGGTCGCAATGGGGCGATTCGGGAAATAGATAATTGCTTTGCAGTCGGAGCGATGCTCGAGAGGGAATCAAATCAAATCCAGCTTGGGGGGGGTGAAGTCAATGTGCAAAAAGCACCGAAGCTCCCGCTAGCTTCATTGGGGGCCGTGGCCCGTGGGGAAGTTGCAAGAAACCGCCGAGGATCTACCGATAGCGCCTCTGTCTTAACAGCGGGGGTCCACGTGCACGGTCTCCCTACAGTATGTACGTACCGCGCTACTGTACATACATACCTACCGTAATGGCAGAACAGCATCGACTGGAATTACGTCAGGGCAGGTACGTACTGCTTGCCTCCGTTTGGGCCGCCCAGGTTGTGTTCCTGCTGATCTCATCGGACGGATTTGCCCATCAGCCTTTGCAAGAAGCGATCAACTCGAAAGGCCATCAATTACAGAGTGTCACGGGAATACGTGACAAGAACGTGTGGTCGACTACCTGCCTGTTACGTTTCGCCATTTAGTGAAAAGCATTCAAGGGAGCCTTCTTTTTCCCCGGCATACTCTCTAGCCTTTTCTTTCCCCCATTCATCGACAAATCTGTTGCCCCTCCCCCTCCTTTGTGCTCTTTGCGCCTCTTTTTTTTTTCAGGTTATTCATTAGCTGCATCGGTGCGTTTGGTTTGTTGTCTGGTTGGTGCTTTACGATACCCCCCAACGTGAACGAGACGACCTAGCGTCCCGTTCATTCGACAGAAATATTTCCACGGCGTTGGCGTTCCTGTCTCGTGCTGCCTTGTAACAGGCGATGCAAATCTACTGAAAGGTGAGGCTATTTCTCCATTTCTCTCATTTGTCAGCCTTGCATGTAGCCAGGGTCGGTTTCCAGACTCTTGAACCGCCCCATCTTGACCCGAGATGCTTCAAGTGAAGAGTTTCGACAGGTCGACGCACTAAAACACATCGAATGCCATTCATTTAGTTGTTATGCCCATACTTCCTCATGGTTATCATCCCTCCGAATCCACCACCGCCCTGTTCTCGTGGCCTGTGAATGTTGCGTCTTTTCGTTTGACATGTTGAAAGTGTTTGACTCCGCCCCGCCGTACATTGAGGTTCTTTCAAGTGGGGTTCCATATCACCAGATGGCATAGCACTGGCGCCTTATCTCATGTTAGGGAACACTCTCCCGTCGCAAGCCACTTTACCTTTCTTTGCAAAGCCCTACAGTAAGTCGATGAAGGTGGTGTCGAGGACGTTATCTCCCAGCGGACCAGTTATTTAGCAGGGGCGTCAAAAGGCGTCTCGTCAGCTTGTTGGATTCTTCCTACATACGAGGCCGTATAAGTCTCTAGTTGCATGCTTCTTATATTTCATCATTTTACTGATGTCTCTAAGGCTGACTGCCTTATTGTCTTAGGTACTTTCACATTACTAATTTCGTGACCGAACAGCTGTCACGGTCTCTACCCCATGTTGCAATCTCATTAAGCCGCGTATTACAACATAGGCAACCATGGGTTCTCGGATAATCGATTTAGCGGGCGTGGAAGAAATAGATCGTCTGGGAGAAGAGCGTGCCGAGGCTTGTCGGGCCTTTCGACATCAGGACCATCCACGTCGTAAGTTCTTTTTCGGCTTGGGCTTTCCTCTTTATCCACATTTATTATGAGAAGCTCACTGGAGATAGCCTATACCTCACCGCGAGCTCTCAACCAGTTCATCCAAGGAAAGCTACCTGAGCTCCCTGACAGGAGTCGATGCGGCAACCATGAGTTGCTCTTGATCCCGACGCAGACCTTCGAGGACAATCAAATAGTCTTCGTATCCACGGTCTGCGCGAAGTGTCATTTCCATTTCCATATCAAGAGCGATGCCAAGCATGGTCTCCCCTTCAAGTTGGAACACCCAACTCACATGCTTATCCTGTCTCAGACCAAGTCTAAGGACGACCTGAGACCGGAGTGTACTAAGTACAACAAGCCCGAGGGGTTTGTCCGGTTCATCTGTGGGGCACGGGGCTGCGACTTCTGGCTCGAGATCTCTATTTTTGCCCCCAAGCTCAGTCGTCGCGAGGTGGACATGTTCGAAGATAACCGAAGGGTGCGGCTCAACTTAAGGGAAGCACGCAGTGAAGACCCGGACAGATATTCGGATGTCAGCGATGACTATGGATCTGGCACCGCTGAGACACTGCTTAAGTACTTGTACGATGCCCTCAATGATCCACCCGATGCGCCCACTAGAAGAATCAAGAAGAGGAACAAGAGGTTCAGGGTCTCTTTCCACACAGATTTTGACCCTCTCCTTCGAAGCCTTGGATTCACAGAAGGTACAGACGATGAATCGGACGATCCGTTTTGGCTTATGTGTCGGCCTGAGCCGCAGAGGAACCCGACTCCTGTAGGCACACTGAGGGCACAGGTGGAGGACGCCAGGGCGGAGATCGCCCTTCTACTTCCTGGCACAGAAACATTACCAGCATGGAAGCTCTTATTGGATGCCTTTGGGGGTGCATACTCAAGTTTGAAGCCTGAGCAATCCATTTCGGGAGACGACCTGGCATTACTAGGTTGCCTGAGTGATTACCCACCCCGATACTTCTCTTGGGCCGCGATGTTTTTGTCCGATATTCGCCCTAAGAACCGAGAAGCATATCTTGCGGCGGCCCTCCGATGTATCCAGGAGCGCAGTGATGACGCACAATCCGAGATCGTCATGTACCAGTCGCAATTTGAGTCTGCCAATCCCGTCGACGAAAACTTGCAAGAGGCTTTCAAATTCTTCGGCGCGAAGTCTGAATCCCAGCAAACTTCGGCTGACTTCTTTGTGAGCAAATATTGCAGCATACCACAGGACGACCCGCAAAAGGACCTGGCCGAGAAGCACCTCAAGGTTATTGGGCATCACCTCAGTGTGGACATGGTGGGGTTGCTCTACCCCCAGGGTGAGCCAGACGCCGTATCTGCCGGCGCTGGGACGAAAGGGAGAAAGATGAGCATCAAGTCGGCGACCGGGCTTCTTGGTGTGGACGCGGTGTATCCCGCAGATTTGATCCGAGAATTTGTTATGAATCTGGTCAGTTTCTCTACAAAGCTTTCTGTTTCTTTTCGTTACTCGTCAACGTATGTTGACACCTTATCAGGATGAGAAGACAGACCGTGAACGGGTCGCCGAGGCTCTTGAGGTGCTCTCTGCGCTTAAGCTGCAGCAGGAGAACCCAGAAGAAGCAACGAAGTTGCAGGAGCTCGCGACGTTCTTCAGGGAAACCGGCAGCGTCCCGACGCAAAATCTCCCGGAGGTCTCACAGCCGCTGGAGGCGCGGGAACCGACTGAATATGCAAATGTACCTCCCGGCTTAAAGAACATTGGAAATACCTGTTATTTGAACAGCCTTCTTCAGTACTTCTACAACGTCAAGACTGTCCGCGATCTTATAAACAACTTCGACCAGGTCAAGCTAGAGCTCGATGAAGACGCTATCAGCAAACGCCGCACAGGGGGCAGCGGTAACAGCGTTAATTTGGAGGAGGCGATCGTGGCTCGCCAGTGTAAGCATCTCACTATTCACAAATGCCGTTTACAACACTGACTCATGGCAGTCGTCGAGATGCTTGGCGAGCTCTTCAACCAGCTGCAGTCCACCACGGATGCTGCGGCTCAGCCCTCACAGAAACTTGCCAACACGGCTCTATCGTCGGCCAAGGAGATATTGAGTGAGCGCAAACCCCCGCCGCTACCGGCGCGCCCTTCCCCGGCGCCGCCGTTGCCGCCAAAAGAAGATACCGATATGGTAAACGTCAGTGTTGAACCTGCCACCGACCAGCTCGAGACAGCTAGTTCCCGCAGCTCCCGAACTCTAGTGGAGGAAGAGGCCAAGGACACCCCGACCGAGTCACTTGTTCTTCTCAATGATAATG
This sequence comes from Monosporascus sp. MG133, assembly GCA_004155925.1. Classification (NCBI taxonomy): domain Eukaryota; kingdom Fungi; phylum Ascomycota; class Sordariomycetes; order Xylariales; genus Monosporascus; species Monosporascus sp. MG133. Next base: position 44,536 of record QJNX01000375.1, read on the forward strand.
AGGACAAGCAGATTGTCGCCAAAGACTCGAGCCCGCAAGCACCTCCTCAACCAAGGGATGATGTCCCAATGGAAGATGCCAAAGCCCCTGCTACCTTAGACGAGAAGATAGCCCTGGTGTCTCAACGTCTTGAGGAGTCCGACAGAGCAGGCACTGCGCAGCAGGATGTCGAGGAGATCATCGGTAACATCCTGGAGCACCTAATGCGCGCAATCCGTTCAGATGGTCCTATGCCTGGGAAGCCCGACTTACAGGCTGATAAGATCACGGAGACCTTTTTCACGATGATTGTGAACTCCACGGCGAAGGCCACAGCTGAAAATTCTAGCCAGCCAGACGCGGGAACAGTCGCCGCAGAAGATATCCTCAATGAAGAGACCATCCCCGAGCGATGGATCACCGCGTTCCCACATCCCGACAAGGAGAACAAAGTCAAAGTGTCATTGTACGCGGCACTCGACCGGTATTTTACTTACGAGCTACTCTTAGATGGAAGTCTAGCCCGTTACTCTACCATCAGATCATTGCCGCCGATTCTTCACATCTGCATCCAACGCTCCGATGCGTCTGGCGTTAAAAACAGAAACCCGGTGATGATCCCCGAGGTCCTGTACATGGATCGATACATGGAAGCTGAGAAGGGATCGCCGCTCTGGAGTATCCGCAGGCGGGTGTGGGCGATCAAGGAGCGCATCGACGAACTGAATAGTAGAACCGCCAAGGGTTCAGAGAACGTCATTCGTAAAGACGCGGCTGATGATTGGCAAACCACCGATTTCTTCAGCGATGCCTGGGGCAGCGAGCCCGCAAACGATGACATCTACTCGATTAAACTCGACGACTCTCTCATACGTGATTTGCCGTCGAAGCGCAAGGCTCCCAGCGATTCCACCAATTTGCCGCCCTCGAAAAGAGGATCTCCCCAATCAGCACGCCGTACCAACACCGACTTGACTGGTGCTATAGGCGAATTGGAGGAGAGTCTCAAAAATATGAGCGAAGCGAGCTCTGTGGAGCTAGACAAACTGCGTAAAGAAGCCGAAACCAACTTCGAATCAATGCAAAGAGAAAAATACAGTTTGCATGCCGTCATTTGTCACGGCGGGGGAATGTCAGCCGGACATTATTGGGTAAGCCAACCTTTCCCGGACGCTTCAGGATACCGCCGCTTTCCCCTCCGCTCTCAGTCGCGGCTCCTAGCCGTCTCAGTTATACTCATTCATTGAATATCAGTCTGGGTCGTGCAGCATCGAGCGATTGCTAACTTCGGATGCAGGTATGGATACGAGACTTTAAGAGGAACGTATGGATTAAATACAACGATAGCATGGTCACTGAGGACGTACGAGATTCGCAGGCAGTTCTCGAGGAGCTGAACGACAGCGGCGATCCTTACTATGTCGCATATGTTCGAGACGAGCTGAAGCATGACCTGGTGGAGGTCCCGCAGCGCCGCAAACCGGATACCAACATCATTGTCAGTGACGACGCCGAGATGCAGACAATTGAGGGCGTTGATCCCGGAACGAAGCTAGAGGTCCTCCAGAGCGACAAAGCAGCGGAGGCAGCAGCAGAGGCGGCAGGAACAGAGGCTCATGATGAGCCTCCTCCGCCTTATGAGATTTTATAGAAGGTGTTTCGGATTGGGGCATTCGTTTGCATTGCAGCATTGACACTGGAGTTTCATGAATGGACAAATAGGCTGCGCATGTACCAGCGGAAAAAACAGGCGATGGCAAAAGCGATAGGAGACTAGTCTTAAACTGAGGCTCGGTGGCCTAGAACAGGCGATAAATATTCACAATGAATTCATTGCCTATGATGAGACAAAATCCTTGGGGCCCGTCGGTCATTGATCCGTACACCTAATGTCTCGCCGTAAAATACCATCATCTCGATCATGTGGGTGTAACCGTTCAAGACGCGTTTATAAGAAGTTGCCTTTCTTGCTCGCTCCTTAGTAACCGAGTCAGCAACTTCTCCCAATGCAAATCGAATTTATCTCGTGATGTCATATCGTGAAACGCGGTCCAGTTACACGCACCCCAGAGTTATTCACGGTGGGTTAAATTAACTTTAACTAGCATGGGGCCAGTTTTGATCCCATTAACTGAATCCAAGGAGCTAGGTCGGCCCAGTGATGATGCTTAAAAAGGCACATACTTTGTATATCGATATGGCAAGTGCAGATGCCTTTTACATCATCCGAAGATATGTAGAGAGGTGGTAAACGAACTAATTAAGGGTATCTACACCGATCCACATCCTCGATTCATGCCTCGCCTTGTTTCTTCCGCTGTAGTTCGATGAGCCGTTGAAGAACGATTCCAGGCAATTCTCGGACCTTTGGATCATGCTCTCTCAGAACAATATCCGCAACCTCGAGATAACTTTCGACAAACCTATTCCAAACTCTCCTAGCAACGGGCTTGTCTTGTAGTGGTTTAGGAAAGTAAGGGTCATTGATTGTCATAGCCTCGACAATCTGGGCAACACCCGCTTCGTCCAATGTGATAGCCCGGACTTGATTGAAATCAAGTACCCATAGCTCAGTCTTTCTGCCGAAAAAGTCTTCGTGTCGTCCTGATTCCGGACCGGTGAAAGTACGAGGTTCCATCCCAAGGAGCTCGGAATAATCCTTGGTGGATATTGGTACCTTCTTAGTTGAACTTCCCAAGGCAAATTCCACGTCCCGGGCATCCGTTCTGGCGTCCCAGTGCATGACAGCCAGTGATTTCCCCATCTGTGATGCCATCTCTTCCACATCTAGTTGCAATTCGGCCATCTGGTTAAGATGCATCTTGAAATTTCTGAGTGAAAAGAACATGGCTCCGCTCTTCCCCTGCTGAGAGCCGAGGTAGACTCTCACAAGACAGTCTTCGTTTGCGGGATCGGCTACTGCCCTCTGCTTGATACGCCCGGCACAGTACTTTTCGATTAGAAGTTTTCTCGTGACTTCTGGAAGTGGTATGATTCTCTCAGTGGCGAGGATGTCCGTAGGAAGATGGCAGACGTCTTGTGCAGCTTCGGACAAGGCTTGATGCTGCTGAAAGTATTCTGGGTGTTCTTTTGGTACAAAGAAGTAGCACTCCGGTACTCTGATCTCGATTTCGTGGCGCTTGATCTTTTGGAAGATGAGGGTATGCTTCAAATAGTCGTTCCACAAATCCGAATCAGTGGACTTGGCGAGCTTCACGGTAAGGGGCTCGCCTTCTTGAGCAAAGACGGCGCCACATGCTCCAGCGCCAATCTTTTTGAAAGGTCGTAGGTTTTCAGCTTGTGCTGCTTCTTTTTCCTTGTATGCGGTGCAGAGGGGTGCTGCTATGGCGTGAAGAGATAGGAACCTATGAAGTCCACGGTCGATGTCGCCAAGCTCTCGACTTGAAGTCTTTAATTCTTCGGCGGCATTAGGATCGTCGGAGTGCACCAACGACACCGAAGCAAAATCCATTAATGCTGTTTTAAGCCGTAGAGCTGCCTGTTATTCGGTTGTTTTTGCTGGAAATATGTTGCTTATTCAACTTTAAGACGGTCAGCACATTTGTGGAATGTTCAGTGTAAAAGGAGATGAGGTAGCTTTGAAGTTTGTAGCCTCTTACATAACGCACCAGGGAAAGTCACGACCATTTAAGTGAACCAATTTTAGGTTCAAATGGGAAAAGAAGCTTTTAGAGATGACTTACGGCGATTTAACTATCGGCCACGCCACGTTCGAGCCGAGCGAGTAAGACGAGGACTTTGGCAGGCCCCTGATCACCGAAAACAAATATAGTGTTTCCTATCGCACGGGGGACAAGAAGAATTGAAAGGCTCCCTGAATAGCGTGTACAAGGCAGACTCGGGCTTCTTGCATTACAATTATATTGGGTGGCGCGAATGCGGAGGATACAGAGAGAATATGAGTGACAGGAAGGCTAGAAAAGCAGGTGAGCAGCACACGGACCCACTCTTTGCTGTCTGATCGTTAAGGGGGGAAGGAGCGCCTAACTTACCTTCCTAAGGCGCTTGCTATGGTAACGGCTTACTTTAAAAAGAAATTTTAATTTGCACTGTAGTTATTTTAAATGTATTATGCTTTTTCATTAATACGATCCTAATGTAATTATGGGAACTGTACTAAGCAGGTTTAACGAAGCATTCTCTTTTAATCCAGGGGTTAGGTCGTAGGAAAAGGGGCGACCTTATAAGTTAACAAGGCCGAAAGCGATGTAGCATGTTGAGGCGTAGCCGGATCTCGAGAGAATGGTGCGATAATTGTGGTTGTACTCTGTAGTTAGTATCTAGCTCTAGCTGATTCCCTAAAGGATCAAGTGAAGGTCTAGCATCCAATACGGAAGGGGACTTAGAACAGCCGCCTGGTGGCCAGGGCCCAAAGTGTGAGGTGCCTCGGGCACGAAGAAGTCTAAATTAGGCATTCTGGCCCGGTGAAACAATACCTGCGCTCGGGGATCTACTTGATAAGTCAAAAAAAGAGCCTATGCTTTCACCAGTCGGGGTTGGCGTAGTGGTGAGAGTAGGGTCGCCTACCTTCTACTGCCCAACCCCGTCAGAAACGATGTCGATTAGGTCTGTGACGGCGGGCCCGTAGAACATCGCAAACAAATACCCGGAGCGAAAGTAGGGCGCGCTGTAGGTCTGTAGCTGGTTCGTTAAAGCAGACGCAGGGCGTAAAGGACCGGGTACGATTCCCGCGGAAAGTAAAACTTTCCTCTCCTTTTTTTGCGCCCCATAAGATACTCTTTTAAATTCATTAATCCGGTACCATTTTATATTAAGTCTGCATATTAAATAAATACCAGTTACTGTCAAAATAACTTATATGATTCTTTTATCTGTTTGTAAAATAGCTCAACTTAGACCGCCCCCCGAGAGCAATATATCTAGTGCAGTACGACTGGTTAAACCGCATCCTCGAGTTGTTCTTATGACACCCCGGCACATGATTCTATACTCGGCTGTGTAACGCCCCCTTTATATCGAATGGGAATTCTGATTACTGCTACTGCTGGCTAAGTATATATGTACTGCAGCACACCGCTGGCCGTGTTTATGTTTATGAGGGACTGCCATTACCGAGCCTATCGCAGCCTGAACCCCCTAACCACCTTACCAATAACATCATGCGAGAAAAATCGGGCGTCGCTAACACTACACCACTGAAAAACAAATCCGGGAAAGACTAGGAACGCATTCCGGATAGTGAGGTACAACATTCCTGCATCTGACTTCTTTTAAGAGCTACCTATATCCATGCTGGAACCGCTTTTCGTTGCTTATCATTACGTCGTTGTCTTTGCTCGCGGAGACGTTAGGCTTGAGGATGACAATAGCGATAACCAGCCCTCCAGTCACCCAAGTCACAGGGATCGCTCCCTTGTCTGTCTGGAAGTCGAACTTGACGTGTATCTACATAGCAAGCATATACTGGCGTATAGATCCCTCAAAAGCTGGGCATGGCGGATCGTTTTCCTTCAGCCAGTGCAGCCTTCAATTTAACTCGCTGATTAGGAAGAAAGAAACGTACAGAAAACGGGGCAATAAGAGGTGGTCTTCGTTTTTCATGCGGTGACGAAATCGTCATAAGACACATCACCGCTACCGATCACACTAGAGGTCCTTAACCAGGGCCAGACGTAAACGGTAGGCTATGCTTTTCTGGTGATCAATTGAACCGCGGGGGCCTAACCTTCTTGTCCCTCGCGTCGAGATAGTCGACATGATTTGTAGGCGTGCCGCGAGGGTATTCATGCCGCTAGGGGGTTTCCTGCTGTATCCTCCCACTCGCGTCATCCGCCCATAAGCACATCAGTTCTTCATCCGCCTGAAGCGAAGCCCTCTTGGCACCCTGCGGAGGCGGGCCTTGTTGTTGTTCCCAACAGCCACGCGCTCGCACCTCTCGCCGCCATCGCCATTGCCGCAGCGGAGGGGCAATAGGCAGCACCCATCGTCAGCGAATTGCTCCAGTCCATTGGCCCCCTCGCCCAGAGAGACACAATCGGGACCATCGGGAAAGCCGCAGTTGTCATCGTTGGCATTGTTTCCGTTGTTATTTCCAGCGTCGGGTGCTGAGTCCTCCTCGGCGCTGTCGTCGTTGTTGTTTCCGCCATTGTTGTTATTGCCGCCGCCGCCGTTGTTGTTATTGTTGTTCCCAACAGCCACACGCTCGCACCTCTCGCCGCCGTCTCCGTTGCCACAGCGTAAAGGGAGCAGACAGCAACCGTCATCAGCAAACTGCTCAAGCCCATTGGGGCCTTCCCCAAGAGAGACGCAGTCTGGGCCGTC